>JAHBCN010007235.1:0-44547 GCA_019359885.1 Listronotus oregonensis | reverse complement strand
CCCTATATAGAATACTATTAAAATATGAAAAAAAGCAAAAGCTAGTTAATACCATGACGGGTAAAAATTATTATTTTGCTATATTTTAATCAACTACAGAATAACAAGTTCAACTCAACCCAATTTTGAAGTTAATGCTAATTTCTTCAAAACTGGGACAGCTATACGAAAATCTTTTAAATTGCTTTTTTTTTAAATTTCATTCACTAATTTGTCTAAAGCTAAAACAGTTCATCAAAATTTAAAAAAAAAAAAGTTATTTTATTAAAAAAAAAAATACCAAACAAAAGCCAATGGGACGGACTTTCACATGCTTGCACATGCACAACAGCATTTAATTCTCTTTAGTATTTTTGGAAATTTTTAAGGTTAAAAATAAGCTAAACATTTCTCTTATGGCGTTCAAAGTACCAACAGTTAAAATACTTCGCAGTCTCCTATTTCTGTATAATATAAGGATGATCTTTTTTTATTATACTTAAACCTGAGTCGTCTAGTTTCAAAAGCGGCCATCTCCAAAATATTCGAAAATGAGTTTTTTAAAAACCTAAATTTTATCTCCTATCGAACAGAAAACAGCTTCCATAAAACCAAACCCAATGAAAATCATGCAAGAAAATATTATGTCAGATTCAATACCCCTTTCCCCTTTCTTTTTATAAAAACCCGGCCCCCGCACCAATCAAATGGGAGTCGGGTGATCAAATTTTCGGGAAAAAACAGGAGAACCATTTTAAAGCAGTTTATTGCCTCTTATTATAACCACCTGTGGACAGAAACAAGTTTTTTAATTTATAATCTCAAATTTTTTTGCTTTTTTTTTTTTGCAAATATAATTAATATTTCAATTTTAATAGTGAATAGTGTACTAATAATCGTTATGGACGATAGTTTAAATATAACACCTGTTACACCCGAATGTGCCAGAAAAAGCGAGCAATCCTGCTAACGGAAAAGGAATAAATTAAATGTGCCAGGAATTTTTGGGTCAAAAAAAACCAATTTTGCTGTTTTTTTTTTTTTTGGTATATTTCCCAAAAGACCCCCCCCAATATCCAACTTGTGGACACAACAAAAAGCATACCAATGCAGATTTTAAAAATGCTTGATATTTCGCAGTTTCACTAAATTTTTTTACGCTGTTAAAGACAAAAAAAACGGATAATCTAATATTAAACTACACAAGTAGATTAATCCAAAAAAACGTCATCGACCATCAACATCTACCCGTCCGCAAAAAACATGTTCAATAAAATATTTTATCAGGAAGGCCGCTGATGGCAAGAAGATTCCAGTGTGTCGTGAAACTTTTCTAAACATTTTAAATATTAAAAAACACCGAGTGCAGGGAGTTTTAAAAGCGTTCTTTACAGTAGTGGCAGTTTGGCCAAAGAGACAAGGGGAGGTGCCATGGAGTGTTAACAGTATTTAAAAAGGCAGTCTGTTATGAAGTTCATTGAAAATTTTAAAGGTATGGAACCACACTACTGCCGATCCAAAACGACAAGCAGTTTTATTTACCATCAGAACAACATACGATTAATGTGGAAAATGTACAACAAAGATGTCTCAGAAAAGCTTATGGTAAAACAAATTTTTTTTTCGAAATATTTTCAACCCCGACAATTTGATTTTGGGGAACCCCCGAGTCGTTTTTCCAAAATGTCTGAACAAGTGAAAAACTAAGAGTTGCAACGGCCCAGAGAAACCTCAATAAGACAATAAAAAGATTTCCCAAACAAAGCAAAAGCATTTTTTAATCTCTTACAAGAAGAAAGAGAAGGCCTACTTATAATGTCTTTTGTTTCCAAAAAAATATGACATTCCCAAGGTTCCGGATCAGGGGCTTATTTAGCAGACAATGGAATTTTTTTAATTTTACTGTTGTTGTGGGCAATTCCCTTTTGTTGGCCAATATAACGTACAAATTTTCTGCTGGAATGAAACAGACAGACCAAAAAACTCCAATGAGATAGCCAGTAGTGTTTCATCGACTATCGACAGCGATCTGGAGAAATCGATACAATAAGGCTGGTCGCTGATGGCTGTCCCCAAAAAAAAACACCACCTTAATGGGAATGGTGTCAAAGTGGTTAGTCTCTGCTCCTAAAAAAATAAAAGTGGAGAAATAATATTCCCCCTTTGGCCACTCATACATACCACCCGACAGAGTATTTTTCCTTTTAGAAAAAGGCAAAGAAAATGGAAGTTATAATTTCACCAGAGGAATACATCAATGTTCTGAAACAACATGGTACTGTATAAGTTGGAAAAGATGGGGTAATGAGTGGCGAGGCGCTACAAAGAAGGAACCACCAGGGCAGTGGCATTTCAAATTTAACCCGTAAAAGATTTATTTTAAAAAGAACATTAAAACAGAACATTACAATCCGTGGCGAGGAGGCTTACGCTGGATCTTGGGACTGATAAACTGGTCACAAAAAAGGAAAGGGATCGAATTTTTTTTCCCGCCCCCGGCAATCGGAAGGCCCAAATGTCAAAAAACTTCTGATGTGTCACTTTTTCAAGCCCATTTTAGAAAACTGGCGGGTTTAAAAAGAAAATTTTTATTGATATAGAACATTGCAACCACAACACAGAGGAAATCTGGATGTGAAAAAATAGAAGAAAGGGAAAAAATAGTTTAGATTGCATTTTAATGTTGTGTTTGGGGGTTTTTTTTCATTTTAATATTTATTTTTTAAAAAAATTTTGTTCTAAAATATTCATATTTTGTTTTTAAAAACGACCATATCCGCCTTATTAGTTTTCAAAATCGGCCATCTCCTTAAGTTACTTTCAAATTCGGCCATCTCCATTATTGTAGTAAGTTTTTTTTTTTCTAAAGCTTAAAACCGTTGTTTATTGGGGGGGAAAATTTAAATTCTTTTTTATCTAACAAACTGATTTGATAAACCTGATTACCGATTCGTGCACTAGTTCTCTCACAACAGTTTTTTAGCCCTCACGCAAAATTTGCTTGCAAGGAGATGGCCGCTTCTGAAACTAGACGACTCCTATACGATTTCTTAAAAAATAGTGTGATGCTGTACACATCAATGTAAGCTTTGGCGGGAAACTACCGCACAGCCATGTGCTCAACAAAAATTTCTTAAGCCTATTAACAACAATAATACCTACTAAAAACTAAATTCAAAATCATGCACATACCTTGAGCAATAGCTTTTCTTACTAACAAATGGCTTCTGGAATACATATTTAATATTTCATCCACCAAGGAGGTCACAGCAGCATAACCGTCACAAATCAACTAATAAAAAGACGTAATTTTTTCTCGCGCTGTTGCCATATCTCGGAGGTCACAACGTGCTAGCTAAATACCGGAGGTCACTTCGCGTGATCAGTATTCGGCATATATAAGTAAACAGACGACACTAGCGCCAGTGGTATATAGATTGAATTAAAACGAAATTTTACGGACATAGGGGGTCAAAGTGACCTCAAAACGAAAATTTGGCATATTGTTTCTAACGCCATCTGGGTTACGGCTGTGAAGAAAACTAGGCGAAACGTTGTGACCTCCAAAAACGGAGGTCAGTACGTTATATATGAGGTCACAACGAATGTAAAGTTTCCGTTTCGGAGGTCACTAACTACCGTTTAAATATATATATATATATATACATATATATATATATATATATATATATATATATATATATATATATATATATATATATATATATATATATATATATATATATATATATATATACAGTGTGTCCGCTTAAGTTCTGCACAAAGGGGAAATTTTTTTCTATTATTAATTTCTCAGAAAATTTTTTTTTTTTATAAAAAGTTTGCATGGCCAAAAAAACCAAAAAATGTAACTGTCAGATATTAAATTTTTGCAGACGTATACGAGGTTTGTCAAAAAATATTTTTTTTTCCCAAAAACTACCTTTATTTTTAACAATATCGAAAATTGTTTTAAAAAAAAAGTTGATCAAACCCAAAAAAATCACGTTTAAATATGCAATTATGCCCATTTACGATAAAAAATTTGGGGGTGTGTCCGTTAATTCTGTACATATGGGAAACTTTTTTAATATTAATGTAAAAAAAAAAGTTACTTTTAAAAAAGTTCCGCTTACTGAAAAAATAATATTGGACTATTCAAATTAAGATAGTATGTACAGGATGATCTTAAAAAAATACAAATTTGACCTAGAAGAAAAGTATTTTAATTTTAATTTTAGAGCAAAAATGGAATAAAAAATGTTGATTGGCATTAAAAATTATATCTGTTTCTACTCTTAGTAGATTTTTAAAAATAAACTTAAAAATTTAAATATTAATTTTATTATTTCCACCATCTCGCACCTGAATTTAAATTTTTCTTCAGCTATGTTATTTGTCTAAAACATCAGTTTGAATATTTATTTAAAAATATGCCGTTAAATTGAGTATGCAAGATAAAATTGAAATAATTTTAATTGTTGGTGAAAATTTAAAAAAAACGTATCGGGAAACGGAAATTTTTAACTACCGACATCCTGATAAAATTATTTGTTTCAGAACAGTAGGGAACATAGTAACTAAATTCAAGACCTTTGGAAGTGTCGAAAATATCTACAAGAAGAAACGTAGACCAAGGGTTGCAAATAATGAAACTGTGAACCAAGTAATGTTGTCTGTAGTAGAAGATCCTAAAAATCATTGCAAAAAGGTCAGCGACATTACCAAATGATTTTTGGGGAAAAAAAACGATTTAAAAATATTAAAAAAAAAATAAAGTTCGGCCTTACAAACCAAAATTTATTCATAGTTTGAAGCCAGGTGATTTTGAACGACGCTTAAATTTCGTTTTTTAATACAAGGAGAGTTAGAAGATAACCCTTTTTTTATAAGAGATATAATTTTTACCGACGAAGCAACCTTTCCCGAAGGGACTGTAAGTTCACAAAATTTCGGTGGTGGGTACCTTAATCCAAAATTTTACTATAAGACACGGGGCAGTACTCATTTAAAACAAATGTGTGGTGCGGAATTTACAAAAATAGAATATTGGGACCTTTTTTTTTTACAAAATTTAAATGGTGAACGTTACTTGCATCTTTTAAATAATTATTTGTTTAATTTTTTCATGGACTTCACATAGCCGATAGACTACGGATATGGTACCAACAAGATGGTACCATGCTACAGTACAAGGGATGTGAGACAAACAAAACCCTTTTAAGAAAAAAAATTTTCGACAGATATTCTGATCTTTTTTGGCCCCTAGGCTCCTTGACTTAGCCCCTCATTATTTCTTGTGGGGCTACTTAAAACAGAAATCAAACAAAGGCCATTTCAAAATTTGGATCATTTAGAGAGGATAATAAGAGAGACAATTACAAATATAACTCCTGCCATGATTAGAAATGTTTTTTAAAAGAATTTTCTGCAAGAACGGCTAAATGTATCGAAATGGAGGGGGGATATGTGGGCAAATGCAAGGAGGGGGAAATTAATAAAAATTATTTAAATTAATAATTTAATGTTTATTATGATTAAAAATTATATTTTTTAAAAGGGGAAAATTTTTTTTAATAATAGTCTACTAAGAGTAGAAACAGATATAATTTTTAATGCCAATCAACATTTTCTTATTCCATTTTCCCTTTTTAAAATTAAAATTAAATATTTTCTTTTTTGGTCAATTTTGTATTTTTTTTAATTTTTTTTCATCCGACATACTATCTTAAGTTTGAATAGTCCAATATTATTTGTTCAGTAAGCAGAACTTTTTTTAAGGGGGAACTTTTTTTTTTTACATTAATATTAAAAGTTTCCCCCCATACTTAAGCGGACACACCCTAATTTTTTATCGTAAATGGGCATAATTGCATATTTAAACATGATTTTTGGGGTTTGATCAACTTTTTTTTTTAAAACAATTTTCGTATTGTTAAAAATAAAGGTAGTTTAATTTTTGGGAAAAACATATTTTTTGACAAACCTCGTTTTATATATATATATATATATATATATATATATATATATATATATATATATATATATATATATATATATATATATATATATATTTATCCTTGGTCAAGTGCTTATACCTTTTTTTGGAAAAGTGCTTATGATTTTTTTAGGTTTGTTGCATTTTTATAAACAGGGTGGCGACACAAAGTTGACTTTTTTTAAATCAAATAACCTATATTTTATGACATTGTTGGATAGCCCCTTTAAAGAAAATTTTAACAATATATATGACTTTAAGTCTGTGATGCACCGTTTTAAACTTATTAGAGTTTATCATCAAAATGGATGCCCCTATTAATTCTTGCATTGTTTTCAGACGAGACACTTATAGTATTGTATTTTTGAATAACCACTTTATTTCCAATATCAACGATTTAACGCAGTATGGTTCCCTGACGTACCATTTTGGCTTAATTGACAGTTTTACTGGTTACAAGATTTAAATCATGAAGATGTAAAACTGTGAATTAGCTCCTTATCAACGTATACATTGTGGAAAGCTTAAATATTTTAGCAACATCCTAAAACTGTTGTGACCACGTTGATAAAGGGCTAATTTAAAGTTTTTTACATCTTTATTATTTAAATCTTATAACTTATAACCAATTTTTGAATCTGCCAATTAAGCCAAAACGGTATGTCAGGAACCTATACTATGTTATCAATGGAATTGCAAGCGACTATTAAAAAATACAATAATATACAGGTTGTGTTTTTAACAAAATTTTCAACATTTAGAACATTAAGTAGTCAAAAAATACGCATTTTTTTAAAGTTGATCAGCGTCGTAGTGATAGTTGTGGTTGGTTGTGGTTAGTTTTGTAAGTTGTGACATATTTTCATCCATTCTGAAGATAATCTTTAATAGGTTTAAAACGGTAAATCACAGATACATCGTCGTAAATATCGTTGAATTTAATTTTTGAAAGGGCTATTCAAAAATGTAATAAAATATAGGGTGTTTTATTAAAAAAAAATCTGTGGTCACCCCAAAGTTACGTTTACAGCAAACAAGCTTTATGAAAAACGTTTTCTTCTATAACTTATAATTTTCGCGAAAACGTATAGGCCCTTAATAAACGGTCCACCTTGTACGTATTAGGTTATATATATGTAAACTATCATTCCGGAATTCAATCCGTTTATTTAAAAATTTGTTTTCACAACGTTTTTCCCCAAAATTTATTCGGCATTTTCAAGTGATGTTCGCTCTGCGTCTGACTTGAATTACCACAATCTAACATATATATATATATATATATATATATATATATATATATATATATATATATATATATATATATATATATATATATATATAATATATATATATATATATATATATATATATATATATATATATATATATATATATATATATATATATATATATATATATATATATATATATATATATATATATATATATATATATATATATATATATATATATATATATATATATATATATATATATATATAATACAACAAAGCGAACGGAAACGATGACTTTGTGATAACAACCCAAAAAAAATTTGCTGAATTTGTTTTGTACCTTCTTTTAATTTTGTTTTTGTTAGTTAATTTAGGGTATATATAAAAAATATTTTGTCATAATTTTGAGTTAATTTTTTTAAGAAGTCGGTTTAATTTTTTAATTTACTCATTTATTTTGTGTTAATAAGTTATTTCTTTTCTTACCATTATTGGGTAATCCGACTTATATTTTAAATATTTGTTTGATGTGTAGGCTACCAGTCAATTTTTGTTTTAGAAGTATTTAAGTCTTTTTTTAATAGTATATAAAGTAAAGCAAGTTTTCATTTATTTTTTCTTTTTTAATGTAAAATTAAAAGTAGCATCTTATGTATTAATGCGTGTTAAGACATTATTTAAACATTGTTCTTTATTTTATACGAAAAAACGTTATCTATATATTTTTACTAAGCTAAAATTTATAGTGATAGTTGTTACAAATGCAGAATAAAAAACTTAATAAAAATATTGCTTAAAAAAGTAAAGTTGCTAATGATTTAAAGAAACCGAAACCTTTTTAACAAACAGTCCAGTTTTCTAAAGATAATTGCTTAAAAATGTGTGTAAAACTTTTAAAAAAATACAGGATATTTAAAAACTAAATCAAAAATTTATTTATTTATTTTTTAAATATATAAACAAACCGAAATTCTGTAACTGCGTCGTTAGCATAATTAAGATCCAAATACATGCATCATCAGTTTGTACTGAATATTACGTTTTTGAAACAACAAAAACATAGGATTGCTTTCTTACTTTACATGAAGGTATTTAAGTGAAAACTTAATGGATAAAGCCATTTTTTTATTTATGTTTTTATTATCCATTTTAGTTGTAACAATATTGAATGACCCAGGAAATTAAAAAAAGGAAGTCAAAGGCAAAGCCGCTAAAGAAATTGATTAAACTTAGCTCTATTTATCATCAATGACCGTTCATTTACTTCTAGCGTTTCATGAATTATGTAATTCAGCCGAGTGTGGCAAAAATTATGTTTTATTAATGATGGGTTATTACGGTTTGCTGAAGAAGCGACCTACCAACGACGTAGTACATCTTTACCAATTTTAAGTACATACAGTGTTGTACGTCTTAAAAATGCAACATTAAACATTAACAAGTCACCAGATCACTAAAACTGAAAACTGTCAGGACAATAAACACTTATTCAACCCACTGCAATCTTTAAAGGCACCCACAAAGTCTTGTATGAAGCTTTGGTATTAAGTGTATTCGCTGAGTTTTAGGTTTTTAAGCCACTTTTTTTAGTTTTATTAGCTTTTGACCAGTTCTGGCATGATGTGTCCCTTAACAAACTTCCTTTATACGGTCTTTCACCAAAGCTTTGTTTTTGGCTCTACAGTTTTTTTTTTCTAATTAATTCTGGTCCTTCTTTTACAAAACTAACAGCAAAGAGGGTGGTTCGTAAATTTAACTTTAACATATCAAGTTTTTGCCAGTACATGACAATATAACATGTTAAAAAACAGAATTGTGTTTTTTATTTTAGGAATATTTAGCTATATTTTTTTATATCTCATTTGGAAATAATAACGATTAGACTCTCAATAAATTTACCCAGATTATTTAATGCTCTTTTAAAACGTACAGTTGTATTCATAAAAAAGGCGTACAAAAATTAGCGCGAGAACAACCTTCGTCAAACCAGCTGATGTCAATAATTGTTTATTAAAGGTTGTCGTGATCTAAATATGCTGAGCATTGGCGTCATCCATATAAATTTTGTAAGTGCATGGTGGCAACATTTGACAAACTCAAAAAAATAAAAATTCCACGTCACTTATCTGAAACTGAGAAAACTAAAATATTGGTCAAAATTGAAGAAGGGTGAAAAATTCCTGAAGTTGCGGGGTTTTTTCATAGAAATAAAAAACGATATTAAAAATTAAACAACGCTGGGAGCAAGAGGAATCAATTAAAAAAAGTTGGTTTAGGTCGTCTCAGCTTACAACCCCCAAACAGGATGAGGTGTTTTTAGGATACCCAAGGAAAAATCCGTTTGAAACGGCAGGATATTCTGTTATTCATACAGATTTTCCAGGATTACAGTCTACGTCCAACAAAAGGGTCAGAACTAAAAAACTGACCAGCAGCGAAAAAAATATCCTTCACTGCAAAACAACGACAATCAAGGATCATATTTGCGATAAATTATACATACCGCGGCCCGGAACTTTTAAACAGGGTCGTTTTTACGGACGAAAAGACATTCCAGTTAACGTATAATGGCCAAATTCGCGTTTATCGGCCAACTAATACCAGGTTTGAAGCACGCTACACAAGCTCCCTTGCTTTCAAATTGGGACGATTTTCTGTGAATTTATGTGGATGAATAAGTATTCATGAAGCCGGTGTTTGCTGGCGAATAGAGGGAAGATTTGCCGTCGAGACATATATTACTATATTGGAAAATATAATGCTTCCATCAGTTCAACAAGTTTATCCTAACAATATTTTTATATTTCAATAAGGCAATTGTCCAGTTCACACCATAACTTCTGTGAAGAATTGCCTTCAAACAAATAATGTAGAAGTACTGCCGTGGTCCCCTTAAAGCCCCGATTTAAATCCAATCGAAAATGTCTGGGAAATGATTGTTAAAAAATGTATTAAGAACATTTTAAACCATAGGATTCTAATGAACTATGGGAAAAAATTCAAGACTGGTGGTAGGAACTTGATGGGGATATAATATCAAATTTAATTTAGTCAATGCCTAACAGAGTAACTAAAGTTATAGAAAAACGGGGCTATATGACCAAATAGTTGATACAATTCTTTACGCTTAATATTTGTTTATATTTTCTTATTATAATTTTTCAAATACATCGTTTATATAAATTTGTTTTCTTTATTTTATTGATGTCACACTAATGAATAACATTTGCGATAACCTTTATCATCTGATAACCTCAAATAAACAAACATTGACATCAGCCGGTTTTATATAAATATGACAACGGCACCTTGTGCAAAAATATATCAAAATTCAATAATACTCCCGTCGTTAGAGGTTTTTTCCTCTAACCGACACCAAAGTTGATGAAATTTGGCATACTAGTAGATTTTAAGGCGAAAAATCGAAAAATAAACGAATCCTTGCTGAAAAGTGTCGGAAAGAGGGTGAAACCACTCCCTAAACTTTTTTAAACTTATTTTTATTCATGAAGGAATAGTTTTTTCTTAAAAATAACACTGCCATTCGAAAGAACGGAAATTTTTCGCTAGAACTGACTATTCACACATCATAAATATTTTTGTTCAATGTTTGAAAAATTTTTATCCCTAAAGAGTCGCGAAAGCGCGCGAAATTGATTATTCAAAAATTTTCTGACAGTTTTAGTACTAAAATTGAATTTTTGCTATAACGTGGAAAAATCTCGTGGGGAGTAATATACCAAACGAAAGAATAAGTCTAAACCTTCATCTCTTGCACAGTTATAGTAGCAAATTCGTTCACATAAATAAATAATCCTATTGCAACAGTAAGACATGGTCAATTACCCTTTATTTCAATCTTACATACTTGTAGCTGGCAAATATAGCAACTTAAGGATCAGATATATTTTTCGAGTCCTGTGTTTATTATTTCTACTATTTGGCTAGACAGGATTTACTTGTTCTTTGTGTTATGAGCTTTGCAACTTGTGAATTTTTTTGACCCTTATCCTGTTAATTAACAAATCAGATTTTGAGCATTGTACGCATTATAAGCACCATGTTAACAGTATTATTTTAAAGGGTAGGGTTAGATCTTTAAGAAAATATGTCTACATTCTCTAACATACTCAAGAAATTCAAATAATTCGAGGTAGAACAATAATTCGTAAAAATTGTATTATCACGAAAAATGACACGGTATATCGGCCAGAGTGGTCTCGAAGGTTTCCCCTTATACTTTTCTGAAAGAGCAAGGGCCCAGCTTTAAAATGAATGTACTTGAATTTCCCAGGGATGCTCCTGGAACGGCTATTTCAACTTGGAATATCGAGTAAATCTTAAAAAAGCACATTTGCGAAGATTTCTGAGCCCTCTGGTGATTTTAGGAAAAACTAATTTTTACTATTTTTACTGTCACGCGGATTAAAGTTGTCACGGCATGACAAAAAGTATACAGAGGTGAAAAACTTTTACAGAGCCACAAGTAAAGGGTTTATCGGCCTTGAAAGCAATCTAATGGTGAGTAAATGAAGTTGTTTATTTGCATTTTATCTTTGTAAGTAGACGACATTGCCTTGGGGTCGGCGATTTGGCTGATAATTTTTTGTGGCTTATAGAGTGCTCTTAGTACATATATTACAATATTTAAAAATTAAGGCGCACTATTGGGAAAATTCCACAAAAAAAAGATTTTAAATTTTTGTATACATATATACTTAAAATGTAATATCGCTGTTAAACCGCTGCGTGGCTCAGGCAGCAGCGTTCAAAACTTTTAACCCGAAATTTCCGGGTTCGATTTTCCCTATGCCTTTTATTAAGGAATAATTATTTTAAATATTATTAATGTTTACAATACTTTTTAAATCTATTTATATTAATTTTTGTAATTAAATAACATTAGTTTATACATATAAGTTTTGTGAAAGGAATGTTTAGTAGTGTTTTTTCTTTAGAATCCGAGAAAAGAAAATGAAAAATTCTAAAGCCAATTTGTATTACATATTTATTTACATTATAATTATTAGCAAAAAACAGAGTAATAATTATCATAGAAACATCAAAACAATAATGATTACGACATCTTGCGCAACATATAAATGCCAATTTTTTACAATTCGCGGGGTTTGTAAGGTATCCATTGAAAAACATGCATCGTTTACATTCATAAAAACGTTTTTGTCAGTAGATAGTTTTGGGGCATACCATACTAAAATAGGAAGGAATAGGAAGGAATATACCTGCATGGTTTTATCTCATTTTTTGTTAAAACAATGTATAATTTTTTAATTGTTAAGAAAGTTATAAATTCTCCATTACTACAAGCTGTGAGCCGGAAGATCGCAAAATCAAGTTACTTTTTGCTTATCGATATCGGGCTAACTTTGAGCCCCAAACGGACCATTTTGCTACATAAAATTGTTAATAACAATTGACCATCAACTTTCTAGGTTGTATGAACTCAAAAATCGAGATTAGCTACCAAAAAAAAGTACAGAATTCCAACTTGAGATTTCAAAAATCTATAAAATAAAAGCAGCGCCGTACGTATTGACGCCCCCTGCCTCCTCCCTAGCTACGAGCTTGGTCACAACTCAGGGATACATCATGTTGTTCCTTAATCGCACTTGTAAAGTCCACTGCAAGGGGATTAGGTTTTTTCCCGTTATTTCTGCTTTTAAAGGAAATTACAATTTGTCCATGTTTAAGGCTGGTTTTCACCCCCTTTCCGACACCCCTGAGCTAGGATTTTAATATTTTCGGTTTCCGAGTACCAAACACTACATCTGTACCAAATTTCATTAACTTTGGACTCGGCTAGAGGTAGAGGGCTATTTTTGCCTCTAACGACTGGAGTATAATATCTAATTATAAGTCATCTTAAAGTTTCAGATATACAAGGATATTTAGTTTATCACCAAACTACAAATATGTAACCCACCATGAAAACAAATATATGTGTCTTAGTTAAAACTGCTGTGATGTGTTATTTTAAAAAAATTGATACATTGCTCTATGCAATAAAATCTAAAATAATGGCTTTATTTTAAGTTCCTTTAGAAAAAGATTTTTAGAAAGTATTTACTATTATCAAAATGTTTCGACGGCTTATAAATGTCCCAGATGATAAATCAATCTCTTAAAAACATTTTGTTTAAATTTTCTGTGTTAAATATCAGTTTTATCCAGAATTTTTTTTAGGTACTAGAAGTTAAACAAACAACAAATAATTGCATAATTTAAAAAATAAATAAAAATGTATTGTTTATTTTATTTTAAGTTATTAATAAATTAACTTTATGCTACGACTAATTGTTCAAATAAGATAAAATAAAAAATACGCGCCATCCCGTATTTTTCTAACTTCAGGATTTGCTTCACCACATCACAACTAATTGCTAATAAAAAACACTACGTAATTAAAATGAATTGCCGGTTATTAAACAACTTTATTACAGAGTTAGGTAAATAAATGTACAGTTAGTAAAACGTATGAAAATGCAGCGAAGTACAAATGCCTTTAGATAAGAATTTAAATATTTAGTAGTAGAATTTGATGAATTTATCCTCAGATCATTAAAATGGTCTTGTACGGGTTGCGAAGAGTCAATTAAAATGATAGTGTGGTTTTGTTGGTAAATTTTAAGGCACTTTATTCTTAAATTTTTAGGACTTAGATAATGTGCATTCCTGTTACAAATTAAGTAAATTAATAGTAAAAACCATTTTTAAAAACAAGCTTTAATTAGCATGTTTTAAAAAGAAGATAGTCCAGTCACTGGGGAGGAAAATACGTCATTACCTCCGAATTCTTTATAACTGCATGAATTTTTCTAAAAATTTTAGATTAAGCTTATCTTATCCTCCACTTTTAAAGTCACATACGCTCTAGATGCGCTTATTCTTTGGGGTGAAAACTACCCTTTATTAAAAAAAAATCATAAAACTAAATTTTAATCTTTGTACTTATTTAAATCTTGTTTATTTATGTGCCTTAAATATTGTTAAATGTTCTTCAACACAAAAGTTAATTATTTACAATTTTCAACCCTTTAAAATCCCTAAAAACCTTTAAAAAGTAATACTCTTTATAAAAATAACATGAAAAAAGCAGGATAAGCTTTTTAATTATGTATTTAAATAAAAATAATAATTAATATCCTGCTTATATAAAATTTTTGTTAACTACAACATTTTAACCCTTAAAACCACCCCTTTTAATAAAAATGAATGAAAAAATATTTGTAACATAATTTTTCAAACATTTTTAGTGTTGATATTTTTTTAAACAAGTTCATTTCTTGCTATAGAATATCTTTTTATGATAATTGCAATATTTCAACCTTTAAAACCACCCCTTTTTGCTAAAATAAATTTAAAAATATATTTTACGACTTAAAATATCTTAGCTTTTGTAAAAAAAAAATTATTATATATATTACGATTATTGCAATATTTCAACCCTTAAAACCACATCTTTTTGCTAAAATAAATTTTAAAATATATTTTATGATTTAAAACATTCTTAGTGTGCATTCTTTTTAGAAAAAATTTTTTTACTTATAAAGTAACTTTTTATTATAATTTTAACGTTTCAACCCTTATAACTACCCCTTTTAACAAAAATAAATTTAAAAAAATTTGTATAAATGCTCCAAAATAAATTAATTTTTGATATTCCAAAAATTTATTTTAAAAAGTGCTATTAGTTTTTTAAAAAATAACTTCGTTAATTTTAATGCTACGACATTCATCCAAAAACCATTCTTAAGAAAATTTAATGGACTTTAAGGCTATAATTGTAAGAATACTCTATAGTCGTTTATATTTAAACAGTCAAGGGCCAAAAGGCCGGAGGCAAGTGATCCATGCGCTATAAAACAAACTTAAACCGTAAATCTCCGTTATTTTTTAAGCTAGCACCTAAAACTTCATTTTTTGTTTGTATTATTTTTACTATCTTTATATTTTCCGGTTATTTAATAATTTTTCATAAAAAATATATTCTATTATGTTTTCAAAAGACATTTTAATGTGACTAAATTTCAGATCTTATGAATATCAGTAAAATAAAATGGATTGTGAAAATGTAACTAGTTTGAATCACGAACATAAAATTGAGACTTAATGCTTTATTACAAAAATTATTCCATCCTTTTTGTCTTATCTGTAAATCTTATCAAAGATTAGTGCTAATTAAGTACGAGCTCTTTATGTTAGAGTTTTAAACGTGTACACGTTTGCCATCTGTTGGACAAGCGAAATAGTTTGGATTCATAAACGAAAATTCAGAATCGGAGAAAAACCCAGTACTAAGAATTAATCTCGTTATCAAAATTAATTATATATTACTCAACTTAGATAGTAAAAATTGAGAAATACCTATAAGATTGAAAAAACATAGTCTTGAACACTAAGTCAAGTCAAGTTACATATGACTGTTGTTCAAATAAGATATTAGGAATTAGCATACCTTTAAAACGTGTTTGTGGTGTAACCTACAATGTTTTTAGACATTATTATAACGTATTATATGATTTGAATTATTATTTATATTGTGTAGAATATATGTAGTATAAAATATAAATAAACTTATTCGACCTAGTGATACTGCCAAAAAATGGACACATTACAAAGATATATTTTGAACTATTCAAGAAAACTTTTCGTCAATTGCTGCTTCCAGAAACCTAAAAGACAAGGACATGGATGAGTCAACGTTTATTTGAAATTTGAATTGAAAGCATAGATTTTCCTTCTCACTAAGCTAAATATAACATAAATAAAGCCAAAACATTCTTACAATATTTATTTTGTTATTCAAAATACTGTTTCTAGTGATAAAATAGCATTTTGAAAAAAAGAAATAATTACAAAGTACTTTTTTATGATCAGGGTTATCTGCATGACAATCGATTATTAATGAACAAAAATATAACCAGAACAAATGTAGCTGTTTTAATTCTAACGTACCATTCTTCGTGTTTGCTTTTTAAATCTGGGTAAAAACAGGATTTATTTAATTTTTCCAGTCATCTCACCGTGTTGAGTTTTTAAGACTATAAAATACTTGCATTAATTAAAGCAGAAGTTTCGAAGAATGGTGTTTGAAAATGTCGTAATTAATATAAAATATAAAACTTAATCAGTATTTTGTCACAAACACTTAAGGTTCGAAGGTAACCATAACATTTAGAAACAAAAATAAATACCAACTTCAAACGTATCAAAATAGATAAAATGTGACAAAATTTTGATAGAAATTTTCTTAAAAATGGCCCTTGGAAAAGTCATAAATAGTTTGTATTAGTCAGATACGTGCAAATTATCAATGTTGTATTTATATTGAATTTGTTAGTAAAAGCTAATATTGCACGAAGATATTTTGATTGTATACACTTCAATGGTCAAATACTGGATTAAAATATTTTTAAAGCAGTTGAAATATTAGTCATAAAAATTATGAATATAACTTGATAATTATTACAATGATACAAAAATATATGGATAATAAAGGATTGTTGGTTCCTTGTTCTAAATGAAACTGTAGAAAAGACAGCATTGCGTTCAAGTTACCTATAAGTACTTTAACATTGTAGGATCATGACAGATAACAATCTTGTCGAGAAAAAATGTTTGAGAATATTTCAATAAATGCAGTTAGTCTAAGATAACCAGTATTTATAATGTAAATAAATTTTATAAGAATCTCTTGGCTATTTTTATGGAATCACCGATGCTATAAGTTAGCGCAATAAAGACAATGCTTATTTTGGGATTTGGGGAAAAAAAATTTTTTATCTATTACTTTTTTTGGATTTCACGTTTTTTTTCTTACAGGATCAATTTTTTTTTTGAAAAATTTACTAATTAAAAAAAATTTAATTAATTTATATATTTAAAAAATTAAAATAATTTATTAAAAAAAAATTTTATTTATAATAATATAAATATTAAAAATTAATTTTAATAAATAAATAAATTTTTTAATTTTAAAAATTAAATATTACCACAACAGTATTTTAGTTTTTAACAAATTTTGGGAAAAAAATTTTTTTACCGTTTTGGGTTTATCCATTAACAAATAAAGGTTTTAAATCCTTTTTTTAAAAAAAAACCCGCCCCCGGGCCAAAGGAAAAAATCTAAAGTTGAATAAATTAAAAAAAATTCAAACCACTTTGGGAATTTTTTAAAAGTTTAGAACCAATTTATAAATTTTAAAATTTTTTGGGTTTGCTTTTTTGGACACTTTTTTTTTAAAAACCCTTTTCCAAACTGGTAAAAAAAATGAAATCAAATTAATATACAATTCCCTTTTTTTAAATTTAAAGAAAAATAGCCACAATAAAACTTTTTAACGGTCCAAACAAAAAAAAATTTTTTTTTTTTTGTTTGTTGTTTTTTAATTTAAAGAAAAATGTTTTTGGATTTTTAAAATTTTTTGTTTTAAAACGAAGAAACGAAATTTAAGCTTTACTCTTTCAATTTTTTTTTCTTTAAACTTATAAAAACAATAAAAATAAGCACAAAAATTTTGAGTTACAGTTGCCCCGAATTAAAAAAAATTTTATTTTAATTATTCAAAATAAAATTAGATTTTTGTTAAAAATTTTTGATAAAAAATTTTTTTTAAAAGGGTTTTAAGTATGTGTCCCCGGGGGGGACCCCGGGCCCATTTAACCCCCCCCCTTGCGTTTTTTCTAAGGGAAAACCGGGGGAAATGACCTCCTAAAAAAAATTTAAACCCGCTTAACCCGATTTTTAAGTAATCATAATTAAGTTTGAATTTTTTTTCTTTTTTTTTTTTGATTTATTTAATAATTTTTTTAAAAAAATATTTTAAAAAAACCCGACAAAGTGCAAACTTTTAACTTTGGAAATAGAAAATAAAAATTAGAAAAAATGTAAAAGTTTGGGGAACCCAAGAAATAAAAGTTTTAATTTTTTACAAAATTAAAAATCCCCCTTTTTTTTTCTCATTATTTTCAAAAGCTTTTTCAGGAATTTTAAGGTTTTTTAAATTTTTAAAATGTTTTAATTTTTTTTAAAAAAAATCCCTTTGCCGCAACCAAATGTTTTGGGTTAAGGAAAACAAAAATTTTTTTTTAACCAAACTCAGTTTTGTTTTTTTTTTCTATAAAAAAAAATTGTTTTTTATTTTTTAAATTTATTCCCCTTTTTTAAAAAAAAAATTAAATTTTTTTTTTAAAAAAAATTTTAAAATCCCAAAAAAAATTCCATTTTTTGAGCAATAAGGGGAAAAATTAAGCCAAAAAATGTTTCAATTTTTGAACTTTGACCTTTTAATTCCAAAAAAATTTTGGGGAAAAAAGCCAAAATTTAAAAGGGGGGGCAACCCCCCAATCAGGTTGGAATTAGCCAAATAAAGTTAAACACCAAAAAAATTTTTAAAAAAATTGATTTGGAAAAAAACGGGGGCAAAACCCCCATATTTTGGGCAAAAAAAAAAATAAAAAAAAAATTTTAAAAATTACCAACTGAGATAAAAAGTTTAGAAATTTTTTTTAAATTAAAAAAAATTTTTTTTTTAGAACTATAATGTAAGATCAATTCATATTTATTTTGGTTAAAAAAGGGGTTTTTTTTAGGGGAATTGTTACCCTTTTTTTTTAATGGGATTGTAAAATTTAAAATTAATTTTTAAAATTTTTTAAAAATTTTTTTAAAAAATGTTTTAAAAAATTTTTTAATTTTTTTCAAAAATGTAGAAAAAAAATAAAATATTAAAGGAGTTTACTTTCGTTACCCATAACAGTGACTCCCAAAAAAAAGGGAAAATTAAAATTTTTAAAAATTGAAAAAAAGTTTGGTTTAGTAACCAAAATTGTTTAATTGGTTTTGGGGCCCCTTAAAATAATTATAAAAATTTAAAATTAAAAAAAGCCCGCAAAAAAAAATTTTTAAAAAAAAAAATTGGCCTGAAAAAAATTTTTTTAAGGGGCCAATTTTAAAACCTTTTAAAATTTTAAATTTTAGAATTTTTTTAAGTACAAAAAACATTTTTTTTAAATTAAAAAAAAAAAACAAAATATTTTTGTTTTTTACAATCGTTGTTTCTTTACCTTTAACAATTTGTTTATAATTAAAAAACTCCTTTTAAAAAATTTTTGGTTAAATTTCCCCAAAACTTTAAAAATTTAAGCAATAACTGAAGGATGTCCCAACCTGAAAGTTCAATTTCCAGACCCAAAAAATAAAAAATAAAAGCCAAGGGGCAAAATCCCAAACCAGGATTCAGGGCCTTTCGAAATGGTTTGTTCAACACCATGGAAAAATTTTTCCCCGGTAAATTGATTAAAGATAAAGGGAAAATTGGCAAACGGAAAACTTATCAAGCCCAACACCCCCTAAAACCCTAACATCTTAGTTCCCAAGACACAAATTTTAAAAAATAAATATTTTCCTTAGAAAAAAGATTTTTTTTTTTGAGGTGGTAAAGGATAGATCCGGGAAATAGTCTAAATGGGGAAGGTCATGGTGGATTCATGGAATCATTATTTAACCCCCAATTGTTTTTTCAAGTGTTGACCTATATAAAAAGCCTTTTAGAACCCCCTGTGACCAATTTTATTTGGTAATTTTTTTAATACGATAAAGTAAAATTAAAAAAAAACCCGGGGGAAAATTTCTTTTTCTTTCCAAAAAAGCCTGGGCCTTAAATTGAACACCAGGGGAAAAAGGGGGGGTTTTTTTTTTTTCCCCCCCAAGAATTTTTTTTAAATTTAAAAATTGGGATCCGGTGATCCATAAAACCAAATTTTTTATTAAAAAAAAGGGTAATAAAAAGGGGCCCCCGGGTTTTAAAAAGAAATTTTTTAAAAGAAAAAAAAAATTTTTTTACAACCTTTTGTAACTTAGTAACCGATTCTACATACGGGTGTCCCCAAAAAGTCATTTTTAAATACGGGTAACCCAAATCATGGCATTTTTATTTATTTTTTTCCAGTCATACTCAAAACCGGTGTTGTAAGTTTTTCCCCGATCACCTATAAACATATTTTGTTAATTTAAACAAAGTTTCGAAAAGGGGTAGTATTACGTAAAATGTCGCAATTTAATATAAACATAATAATAATTAATCATATATTTTAGTATGCAGCTTACGGGTTAAAGGAAACCCATAACCATTTAAAAACAAAAATAAAACTACGGAAACCAAACAGTAACAAAATAGAAAAACCCCATGATGAACCCAAACAAAATTTTGCATAGAAAAAGGCGTTTCTTAAGCAAATGGTGCCGCTTGGTAAAAAATACATAAATATGTTTGTAAGTCATAGTCAAATTATCTTAAATTTGTATTTAATTTAATTTAGTAATTTGTTAGTGTCCCAATCTGTGTATCCAGAATACGTTGCGAGACCAACAGAAGAAAAAATGGTATTGTTGTTACACTATAGTCAATATAAATAGACGATTTATTGGATTAATTACGAACTCTTTTTACAACATATACAAATATATATCATATATATATATATATATAATATATCATATATATATATATATATATATATACTATATAATATATATATATAACCAGACCATATATAGGTTCTTAGTATCTAAAATGAAATTGAATACAGACAGCATATGTATTGTTCACAGTTCATAGTCAAGACTTTTGTAACTTTGTAGGACATGACAGATAACAACCCTGTACACGATAAAAAAAAATTACTTTGTATGAAATATATCTTCTTTTTATATAAAAATGCCTAGAATTATCAGTCTAAGGAGAATTAACTAGACAGTAGTTAAGTAATAAATAAATAAATATTTTAGAATTCTTGGCTTTATTTTTATGGTATCACCCTGTATTGCTATAAGGATAGAGCAATAAAAGAAAATGCTTATTTTGACTTCCAAAATAAAATACGAAAATTTCAAAAAAAAATTGTGTGTGACTCAAATCCATAAGAAGTGTGCCATGTCCTTTATATATTGACATTCGGCTTAGGGGCACCGTTTGGGAAAATAATTACAAAGATTAAATTAAAATATTAAAATGTGAGTTTAGTTGACATGATATCTAAAAAAAATAATTGAAAATGATGTTTAGAATTATATTATAAATGGATGTACAAACTTTAAAATAAAAGTTAAAAAAAAATAAATACACATTTTTTAAACCTTTTTAGTTAAGTTACAAATCGCAACTTTTTACTTTATAATGAGTTTGCAAACTGTAAAGGACCAACTGATTCGTAATTTATAAATTTTGCTTGTTCTCCCACATTTTAAACGAAAAAATAAAAATAAGATTTCCTCATGTACTCTAAGAAAACCTGTTAACATAAGTAAACATAAAACAATTCTGATGTGCCATTATCAAATACAGGGTGTAAAAGAATTACGCTTACAATTTTAATGGGCGATAGTGGAGCTCAAAACAAGTCAAAAAAGCCGAAGCCACATGGGTTAAAAGGTAATAGTTTTTAAAATATGGCTTTTTAAATTTAAAAAAACATTGGCAACACTGCGTCCGCTTCATCGCAGCGAGTCGAACGTCGAACGGTTTTTGCGAGGTTTTACACACTTACACTTTTTTTAAAGAGATGTTTGTTTACATACAAATATTTACAATTACTTCTTGTAATTTATTTTAATATTAAATTTAAAATTAAATTTAAGTTAAAAACAATAAACTATTGTTTGGTTTTTATTTGTAATTTAAAAAAAAAATATTTACCACAAAATTAGGCTTAATATTCATTTTAAGAACACAAATTATTATGTTTTAAAACAGCACTTTTATTTTGCTTGAAGAATAAGATTTCTCGATTACATACACCCCGTTTTTAAAACTCTTTATAACATGTCTGCATCTCTTTCCGATTTAAAAACGGACAAAAATATTGTGATCGGTAAGCATGTACTACTGATTACTCCAAGCACAAGGCTTCTGGGTAGCTCTGTTGCCAATTGTTTTTTAAATTTTTAACTGGGGAAAAACATGTTAATTTTTTTTAATTTGTAAATTAAAACATTTAAAACTTAGTTTATTTTATTAGCGAATGAATCTACTAATAAGCGATTAAGGAAAGTTTCCAATTGTTAAGCTTTTTAGAAATAATTGCTTCCAAAGTTCGTTACTTTGATATCGTTTGGACAAAAATCTGTCAAGTTTTGACACATATGTCATATAAACTTTCTGACTTATTTTGAACTCTACTATTGCCCATAAAAATCGTAAGCATTATTTAAATTTTAAATTTAAATATTGATACCAGAATAAAAGATTTGCTTCTTATCCCTAAACATAAGACTTCGTTTTATAAGCGATCTCCCATCTATAATTGTACAAAACTGTACAACAGTCTACCTTCTGATCTTCGGGCCCTCCAGGGTGTTAAATTTAATAAAGGAGTAAAGAGGTTTCTCATTGAGGGTGCTTTTTATTCGGTGGAAAAGTTTCTTGTAAAACAAAGACCTTGAGATTAATGCTTACTATGTCATTTTTTAGACGAAGATTTTACTTTTTTTGTTTTTTCATTATTATTCTATTTTATTATTTATTAAGCTTTTTTTCATGTTATATTTTTATGTATATGTAATTAATTTCTTGTTTTTTAGGGTTTTCTTAATATTTTTTTATGTAAATATATTATTGAGGAACCTCAAGTACCCCATTATAGTACAGTGTAGTACTGTAATATAAATGGAAATAAAATATATTCTATTCTATTCTATTCTATTTATACTTTTTACACCTTGTATTAAATTTTACATTAATTTATGCATGAGCTTAAATTGTTGGCTTTAGTGTGGGCAAAACCCGGATGAATAACCCCAGGGGTATAGTTGCCTTGATTGCAATAACTCTAGTTTCGCGAATGACCACACAACATGTTATTTTTATTTATCTATAGACTCTGCAAATACAACTAAGATGGCAGTGTTACATGTCTCTGTGCGATTGCATGGGACTGGGTGCGATCAAAGATTTTGCGGGATGGCTTCCTCTTTCTCGGCGGGGCATCGATCCTAAACATAATTTACATGGATTAGGCAACTATCCCTATATGGGATAGTTGTCCTAAAGTTAAAGGTCCATAAAACTTCTTTAAACACTCGAAATACCAAAGATAATGTTTATTCCTTTCAATAATTTGAAGATAATAAACCAAAGTACCTACCATTTTACAAATAAAAGATCACTTTTGTGCTAGAGATACATAGTTATTTTAAAAAGTGAGGCATCTATCCTGGTTTTACCCTATTTAAGGTTCAAGAAAAAATTAGGAAAAATACTGTTAGGAAACTGTTGGTGTTTAATAATATTTTATAAAAATAAGCTTTTTTATCGTGGCTTACTGTACATTTTAACAGTAAAAATATAATATAATAATAGTAATAATAATAATAATCAATAAGTTTATTTCTCTAAAAATTTAAAACAATTTTTATATAAACATTTAAATAAACATTTTAAGCGCAGAAGCAACATTTGTTGCTTGTTAGCGCTGTTTTATAATGTCCGGGTAGTGTCACTATTTTGGTAAAATTGTCACATTCGAGGTAAAAGTCACTAATCAAGTAATTTTTTCACAATCAGAATTTTAAGCCAAAATATTAAAATCTACTATTACATTAACACATCTCAAACTTTAGTAATTTTAGAAAAAAAATCGTATTTTATTTCTATTTACTTGTAAAAGCCATGTTTTTAGTTCACTTTTTAAAAATTTTAAAAACATCATTTGTTCCAGGTTATTTGGTAGTAAATTAAAAAATTTTAGAGCTAGGAAATGTATAGATTTGTGCCCAATATTCTTTTTGCTAATCGGAACCAGCATACAATCTTTTTTATACCTAGTGTTTTTTTTTATGAGTAGCACCTTGCAGTAATAATTTTTTGTATATGTCCTAACATCAAAATATTAAAAAAATAAAGTTGTCTGATATCAAATACCTTTGCCTCAGTAAACAATTGATCACAAGAATATTTCTTGTTTTTGTTAAAAATAATTTTATGGATCCATTTTTGTATTACTTCCAGTTTATTTAAATAACAATCCCTTTCACTGTCCCAACCAGAAATACCATAATTAAATTGTGATTGAACGTATGCGAAATATATATTTTTTAAGTTTTTCTGGTTTGAGATAATAATTTAGATGGGAAAACCGAGTAATAAGATATCTGGGCTTTGAAAGTATATGGTTTATTTGTTTATCCCATCGGAGGTGTTGGTCCACAATTATTTCCAAGTATTTAATACTTTCGGTTTTTGAAATATATATGTTCTCTCCTACGTTCAAAAAGCAAAATTCTGGTAAATTGTTAATATATGATGCAAAAGGCACAAATTTAGTTTTTGTTTGATTCAGTGTAAAGGTATGTTCACACAGAAAAAACAAACAAAAACAAACATTCGTTCTTGTTCACCTTGTTTGTATGTGTTCTTTGTTTATTTTGTCTACATAGCGTAATCTAATATTCGTACACTTTCGTTTGACCAGTTGGAAAAGTTATGGATGACGACGAACAAAATTTATTTCTTTTAAGTTATGTACACACCAAAAAAACAAACAAAAACAAAAGTTCGTTCTTGTTCACTTTCTTTGTATGTGTTTTTTGTTTATTGTTTGCTTTTTCTGTCTACAAAGCGCAACCAAATGTTTATTTACTCGTTCATTGAATTGAAATAGTTATGAATGACCATAAAACAAAATTTTCTTTGGTGTACCGGCAATCCGCTGGAACATGTGTGAACAAGAACAAACAAAAAACGTTTGTTCGCCGTTTTAACTGTCTACACTGAAGAAAAACGTTTGTTCGCTGATGTTTGTCCTTGTCTGTTTTTCGGTGTGTACATACCTTTTGATGTACTGACGTCTACATGAACATGTATGAACAAGTAGAAACAAACGTTTGTTCGCGTTTTTACTGTCTGCACTAAAGAAAAACGTTTGTTCGCTGATGTTTGTTCTTGTTTGTTTTTTCGGTGTGTACATACCTTAAGTTTGCTGCATTGAAAACGCTTAAAAATATCACTTATGTCCGACTCCTTTTTGTTTTTGGCATCAAGCCACGAGTCTTCTGTGTAAAAGTGGGCCGTGTCATCAGCAAAACTGATAACTGTACCTAGCGAATTTGTTTTTATTGTAGCTCTAATAAAAACAGGTGTACACTAGACTTTTGGAACCTATTTTTGGTTTATTTGGCAGGAGCAACTTATAAAAATTGATTTTTAAATTAGTTGATCAATTTATAATTAGCAAACTCATTATGAAGAAAAAGTCGAGATTCGTAATTCAATTAAAAATACAATGTATTTTTTAATTTTTTGAAATTTTTTATTTCAAAATTTGTACACCAATTTAAAACTAAATTCTAAACGGCAACTTTTCAAATATCATTTTAATTAAACTAACTTTTTGATATTTTAATTTAATTTTAATAATTATTTTCCCCACCGGCGCGGCGCCTACAAGCCAAATGTCACTATCGATTTTAAGGTAAGTGGATACGCAGAGGCGATTGCAAAAAACGTAGTTTCAAGAATAAAACAAAAATCCATATGTGTCCAACATCTTATTGGTCACTGTATAATTTGGGTGTAGAAACTGCCCAATTTTAAGCAGGCAAATGAACTAGTCTAGGAGGAATCGGCGCATGAGTACCGAAAACTATTTCACCTCAATTTTTTTATACAATCCTCTTTAAATTGCTCTACATATCAGTGCATATTGCCATGGCGCCACCTGGTCCCCAATTGTTTAAACTAAAATTGTTTAAACAATTGCAAGGAATTGTTATTTTTTAACCGGACGAATTTTTTTACATTTTTTATTAAAATACAAATAAAAAAATGTTTCATGACTTTTAACTATAAAGTTAATATTTTTGGAGATATGAATTTTTAAAAGTTCTAAAAATCTCAAATTTGTGTACTTTTGACCCATAAAATATATTAAAAAAAATTAAACATAAAAAAATATATATTTTTACTCTTTATATACTGCTAATAATATCCCCAATTAAGATTTAAAAAAATTGTATTGTTTAAACATGTTTTTTTGATTGTTTATTAAGCGCGCTCTCTTACTCATACGCTGCATCGCTCCTCCTGTCCTAATTCATTATTTATCCTTTATCTATTTGTTATTAATAACAGTATCTACAATTTGTTTTATAAGTTTCAATCTAAATCAATTTTGCAAAAGTTATTGGAGCTTTATTTACTTGCGCCTAATGAATAATCAAAAATACCTGTACTTAAACAATAATATTTTTCAAATCTCAATTAAGAGATGTGATTAACTATTTTGTAAAAATAGAAATATATATTTTTGTGTTTATTTTTATGTATATATATATATATATATATATATATATATATACTCACTCTACTATGCTTTCCAACATATATATATATATATATATATATATATATATATATATATATATATATATATATATATATATATATATATATATATATATATATATATATATTACACAGCACCAAAACACTATAAGACAAACGGATGTTAGAACATCTATTAGTTTATTGCTTACCTAATAGAGATAGACAAGAATTACAATAATAGACATCAATCTGATAACCTCCCTAAGCTCGAAATAGTTGGCTTTCGTATTTGTAAAACAACTTTTTATGTATTTTTGTCTCTTTCTACAACAACACTAGCTATCCTCGCACAGTGTGACCCATTCGTGGTTGATTCATTGATGGTTGAGTATAAATTTCCGTCTCATAGTACCGGACATTTATACAGTCCCCCTTTTTTGAATTGTTAGATTTCCCAACCTGGGTTTATCGGCCTGTCAGTTATAAAAATATGTCAATCGGTGTGCTAACTTAACGTTTTTGTTTTAGATTTAAATTGTTAAAGTCATCATGTGAGAATATTTTTAAATGTGTTTTATCCTTTGCGGTTTTAGTTTGTTCGAATGTCATAGTGTTTGTATCTTCAATATTTTAATAACATATGTGTTTAATACCCTCAACAAAGATGTAAGTTTGGAACATACAAAAAGATTTTGTAATACCTTATATCTAAGAATAACATTTTTGTCAATTTCTGGTTTTCCTTGAGGAATGCACGATAAGAATTTACAGAAAGCTTGGAGAAACTTTAAAGAGTACTTTTATTAAGTGCTGCAGTCCCCAATATTCACTAGTTATTATATATATATATATATATATATATCTATATATATATATATATATATATATATATATATATATATATATATATATATATATATATATATATATATATATATATATATATATAAATATATACTCTATATATAAATATATATATATATATATATACATATATATATATATATATATATATATAGTTTATTGTTTATTTTCTTTGACCTTTGCCTTGATATATTGTTTATGCTTTTCCAAAGATTTTCTGGTTCAACTAAGGGATAAGGTCAGGCAATATATAAAAACAGTTGCTTACTAAGCAATTTTCATATAATTTTTGTCAATTACGACGTTTCGGCCTGGAAGGGCCTTCATCAGGTATATATGTTTTTTTTATAATGACAACAAATCAATCTTAAAACTAAGGGGCTTCTCACAAAAAACACTCATTATTGTTGTGTAATGAACATTTAGAACTTAAAAGTCACAAACAAACACTTAACATTTAACACAAATAAATACAATAAACGGTCTTCGTTTCAACTTCAGTTGTGGTTAGTTGTGGTTCAACTTCCAGTTGAAACAGACCGTTTATTGTATTTATTTGTGTTAAATGTTAAGTGTTTGTTAAATGTTCATTACACAGTAATGGTGTTTGTGAGCTTTTCTGGTAAGATTGTTTGTTGTCGTAAAAAACATATATATGATGAAAAACCAGGCGTCATGTGACATATATGAAAAATTAGCAACTGTTTGTTTATCCCCAAAATCCAGAAAAATTTGAAAACAATTTATATATATATATATATATATATATATGTATATATATATATATATATATATATATATATATATATATATATATATATATATATATATATATATATATATATATATATATATATATTCATGAGTCAATGTACCACATATGTATATATATATATATATATATATATATATATATATATATATATATATATATATATATATATATATATATATATATATATATATATATATATATATATATATATATATATATATATATATATATATATATATATATATATATATATATATATATATATATATATATATATATATATATATATATATATATATATATATATATATATATATATATATATATATATATATATATATATATATTTTTCATGAGTCAAATGTACCCAAATTTGAGATTTTTCGAACTTCTAAAAATTCATATCTCCAAATATATTAACTTTATCGTAAAAAGTTATAGGACCTGTTTTATTTGTTATAATAAAGAATATTAAAAAATTGTCTGGTTAAATTATTACAATTTCTTACAATAGTTTAAACACTTTCGGTTCAAACAATATGGCACCAGGTGGCGCCAAGGCAACGTGCTTATATCATCAATAGGGCAATTTAAAAATGATCGTATAAAAAATTGAGGTGAAATAGTTTTCGGTACTCAAGCGCCGATTCCTTCTAGACTAAACTACTTAATTATTACTTTAAGGAGTTTTAAATTTACTATGACCTTTATCTAACATTTAACGTTTCAAATACATGATAAATTAGGTTTTCCATATACAGCTCATTGCAGTAGTGTACCATATATGAATACTGCAATTAACCGTGTAGAAAGTGACAAAAATTATATTTATCTCAATTAGAGAAGCGAACGCCGTTATAAGAGGGTAATTATTGAAAATGGATGTTTAGTGCTTTCTCTGATACGGTTTAATGCAGTATTGGTGTTAATTTTATCCAATTTTGTTTAAAATTGGGTTAGGTGTAATGGCCATAACATATAACTTTGCGGTTTTTGAACCAGGAAAAACTAAAACAATATGTGTTATTAAATCTGACATTTGGCATTATTTGGTGTGGCATTACTTTTACTTTTAAACAACCGAAATTACTGGTTTATAATAGGCAGTCCTAATATTTTACTGTGTCGTATGAACATGTTTGAGTTAAAAAAAATACGACATGAAGTATCCCAAAATTTGGTATGTTGACGTTGGAAAGAAGTTATAGTAAATCATGGTTTTAAAAATAGGTGAGATAACCAGGGAAAAGTCGAGGCTATATTGTTGTGTTCAACCAATACCCAAAACAAACAACATTTAATCGTTTTTAGTAACACGGGTTAAAGGAAATTCTGGCTTGCATGCAAAGGAAATGTCCTGTATTTATAAACTACCAAAATGAAGCGAATTTAACAATAGTTTTTAGAGCCACATTTGCAATCTCGTGTTAATTTATGGTTTAAACCAAGGTAGATGTGTTACGGTATTGTTATGGTGTGGTTATTTATTAAAAAGTCCTCGTGTGGGTACACGCTAGAAGAAACCGTGGGATCACTTCGGTCCTGGTCCCGGGGTATAGAGACTGAGCTTGCTCAGTCCTATTGTTCTCTCTAAACAAGCAGATCGTCCGAAACAGAAAAAAATAAAACTTCCCAATAAAACCTTAAAAATCTTAACAATTAACATTATACGTATTTATTTAGAAATAAGTATATTTTTTTATATTGGGACAGTCCACGAAGGCTAATGCCTAAGTACTAACGTATCGTGGGTGTCTTAAATGTGGTGAGAGGAAGTTTGTTCACACGGGACTTAAATATTGGAGATTGGGAGGAGAAGGAAAAACTTCTGCGGGCAGCAGGTTCGATGGTCTGACACTCTAGGGATGAAGGAACGAAGAAAGCGAGAAGTTCGGGGCCTCTCTAACTAAACTGTAAAAGGATGCATAAAAGTTGAACTACGTGTTGCTCTGTTAATTATACTGGCCAATTCCTCTGAGCTGGAGCCGTGAAAATACCTATAAAAGAGCGACAGATCCCCTACAGCTCGACGGTGGGCAAGAAGAGAAAGCCTTTCTGTGAGCGTTGGATCATTAATAAGACGAACGGCTCTTCTTTGAATGGAGTCCAGACTGCTAAGTGTTGTAGGGGACGCCATTCCCCAGACATGAGAACAATATTCTAAAAAGGGGAAGGTTTGGGATACATACAGCGTATACAGATTGGAAAAAGAGAAATATTTTCTGGCTCTGAAGAGAAATCCAAGCTTTTTTGAAGCTGCCAAGGCTATGGATGTAATGAGTTTGTGCCAGTTGAGGTTATTCTTAAAAGTAACGCCGACGAGATTAAACGACTCTTTGTTCTTCAGAACTTAGCCGCTCATACGTAAGGGATGAGCATTGGCAGACTTTTTTCGCGACAGCGAACATGACTGTGTTTTCGAAGCATTAAACTGAACAAGATTTTTGGCGTCCCAAGCCAAGATAAGTTTGAGGTCTTGTGAAAGAGATATCTGCATTGACCTGCGCTTGTTTTCCAAATCAGAATTACATGGTGGCTTAAGAAATTGAATACTAGAGTGGAGGGTACTATCGTCAGCAAAACTTTGAATAAGATTGATTGTGGAAGAGAGAAGATCGTTAATGTGTAGAAGAAACAGCATTAATTTGGTAGAAGCTGGAAGAATGACCATCTACAGTAACTGATATACGTCGATTAGAAAGGAAACTGGAGAGCCAAGAGCAAACCTTAGTGGAAGACCGTAAAAAGGAAGTTTGTTAAGAAGCCCATCATCCCAGACCTGATCGAAAGCTTTGGATATGTTAAGAGCAACGATCTGGGATTTACCAAGAAATTCAAGGGACTTGTTCCAGTTGTGTAAGACAAAGGAAAGAAGATCAGCTGTGGATCTACTGTGACGGAATCCATACTGTCTATCATGTAAGATCTTATGTTTTTTCAGATATTTTAAGATTTGGGAATAAATGAATTTTTCCATTACTTTGCAAACAACAGAAAGAAAAGATATAGGTTTATAGTTAGAAGAGCAAGTTTTGAATCCTTTATTTTTGGGGACAGGTTGCACACGTGCAGCTTTCCAACTCTCCGGGAAAATGTCCGTGTCATAACAGATTCGAAAGGGGCGAGTTAGGACAGGTGCAAGCTCGGGAGCACATTTTTTAAGACGATTGTTGGTATGCCATCCAGTCCAGACGATTTTTTAGTATAAAGAGAAGGAAAGAATACGCTTGATCTGTTTGACTTTAAAAATTATATCGGACATTTTATAAAAACAGAGGCAATCCTTGGAAGATGAAGATGAATATTAATATGCTGTAATGGTTGCTTTGCTGTAAAATAGTCTATAACTGTATGATTTCGAGGTCTGTAATGTAGTGCAATACTGTACAAAAAAAAAAAAAATTAACCGGACTAGTTTCGGTAGGAATTTATTAGGATTTGTAGATATAAAATCGTTTTTCATACCGCTCTTTCGATTTTTTTGGTACCAGCTGCTCTGTAGCCTTATTACATTTTTGCAAAAGTTCATTAGAAATCAGGTTTTCACCATTTTCGCCCATTCGTCAATTTTACCAAAAATGATTGTAAAATATCACCTTGACATAAAAGAAAACAGGATCATTGCGTTTCTTGGATTAATCAACGCAATCTTTTTGTCAAACTCAAATTTTGAGTCAGTACTGACAATACTTTCATCAGTAAGCAAAAATTTTAAAATTCCTTTCCAAAGCAGACCATTAATTATTTTGTAGATATACAAAGGTAAAAAATACGTTATTATTACAAAACATAAATTCCGACAGTACAGTATGAACAAAAATATTGTACATTATTCGTCTGAAAGACTTTTACAGTATTCGTTTCAAAATTCAAGACTCTTTGTCGCCTCGTCCGTAAAAATCCCATTCAGGCTGCAAAAGTTTATTTTCCGAACTTACAACGTAAATATCTATTCTTTAACCGCTTTATAAAAAAATGTCGATTTTTATTTACTAATCGTTAAACCACCTACATAGTAACAAATCAAAAAATGCTGAATATTATTTTTTCTACAAGCGTGCGGAAAACTTTACTTTTCCGCACTAATCTGCTTAGTGCGGAAAAGTAAAATCTTTTAGTTTTTGGAACATAAATTAGTATCCAATTATAAAATATTGCATAATTTTGCTTATAATAGTTATATATTTGAGGAAACTGAATTTTGCTGTAATTTAACTGTCTTCTTATAACATTTATTAAATAAAATAAAATAATCCTAATTTACCAAATATCAGTATATTTTTCCATATAAATTATCAAAAATCCATAGCAACCAACTAATTGTTTAAACATCTATCAAAAATTAATTTTCTGTCACGCGTTTGTCAACCAAATTGGAGAAACATTTTCACTGAAATCTGACGACGATTTACCAGCATTGATTATCAAAGCAAGAAATAGCAAGTATAGATCTCCTGCCCATGACATCTCGTCAAAGGTATGAAAAAAAATTTGTTATGTTTGAGAGCAGCAGCTGGTGTCAAAGTAAGGGTGTGAAGTCTTTTAAAGAAGAGATTTTTCTGGCCTATTTCTCTTATTTATCAAAAACATGATAACCCAATACATTATGGTCTAGATACTATATGCTAAAATGTATCATTAAGTTACGAAAGAACATAGATTTAAGCAAGTTTTTGAAAGTGAAGGCCTACCTTAAAAACAATGCGTTGGTTTTAGACCCAAAAAGGCTAAAGTCTAAAGAAATATCGAAATTCATGGATGAAGCACCAGATGATACTTATTTACATATAAAAGTGGACCATATTGAAGACCAAGGAAATTTAGTATTGACACACATCCCAGATTCAAAAAATTACAGCTCTAAAAGCTTTGTCATTTCTGGAGATGCCAAAAATGAAAAATTTTTGAATCTATATAGAAAGTATGCCAGTTTAAGAAAGCCGACAACACCACATAGGCGATTTTTTGTGAACTATAAACACGGAGTGTGTACAGTACAATGTATCGGCATTAATACCTTTGGAAATATGCCATCGGAAATAGCGGTCTATCTCAAACTTCATAACCCGGAATTGTATACTGGGCATGGCTTTCGCCGGTTCTCTGCAACATTTCTCGCAAATTCCGGAGAACAAATATCCAACATTAAACGTCTTGGAGGCTGAAAGTCCACATCAGTCGCTGAAGGACACCTCGAGAATTCAACAAATTTAAGAAAGGATATTTCAAACAATATACTTAATTTTACCGAAACACCTTCCATTATCCAGAAACTACCGTCAATGCCATCTTCTAATGTACTAAACCTCTCGGTTCAAGAAACTACTTCCATAGTTGCAAAATATTGGCTTATCAAGAACCCAACGCCGCCGCCGTCAACGTTGTCTACAGAAAAGCAAATCGCGTCAGCAATAAATTTGCAAAACGCGACCAATTGCACTTTTACTATAAATGTTAATAATAATAATTAGTGTATTAATTCATTCGTTAATAAATAATATTTGAATCATTAATCTTTAAAATTTGTTGCTTTTTCCTCTCGCTTGAAGAAAAAATATTGTTCCTAGCACTTGCGGAAAAGTATCACTTTCCGCACTTATTAGGAAAATAACTATTTCAAGAAAAAAACAAGAAAGCGGTTTACGCGTAGTATAAAAGATTTGTTTTACGGACATTTTAAATTTTTGTCCTCAGTAGCAAAAATTAACCAATATTGTCTCTATAAGGTTTGGAAAATTGCAAACAGTATAAATTAACACCAACTGATCGTAATTTCCTGGCAGACAAATTAATAGTTTAATTAGCATACTATTATAAAACGTATTCATCCTAATATTTAAGATACTGGAGGAACAATACCTGATATTTTTGTCGGTTTATTAAACATAACATAGTAGAAAAATAGATCTTTATTACTTTGCATGTTTTCTATTATAGAAGCGAACTAAGATTGTTATCACAACGTGCTTCTTATTGTTAGTCTCTTCATTGTGTACGTTTCGTATACAAAGCAGAGAGTAATAACGGTTTTTTTATTCTTACCTTTGTATCATGTAATACGTTTTTTTAATTGTTTAGATGAATGTAGGAGGTATTTCGTTAATAAAATCATTGTCAAAAATATATTAGGCAGATGGAAGCATTGATGAAGATTATTCGGGTTGAGTAGAGTGATTATGTGACTACGGCACGAGCTTGTTTTTGCTGATATTTGGATTTATACACTAAGCAGCAGAAAAATCAGTGCTAAGCAAAAACTCGGAAAAGCTTAAAGGATTAATATTTAGATGAGTTTTGGTTTAATGGCTAAATTGCTCAGTTTACAGAGGTAAGTGCTAGGGCCTAGGAGATTAGATTTAAAAAGCCGATTTAACTAGAACCAACCATGACCAACCAGAACTAAGGGCTTTTAAATTTGTCTAAAATTCAAAATTATACTACGTAGTAGTCATTAACCAAATTTTTTATTAATATAATTTTCAAATGGTATTTATCATGTCTAAAATATTCTTGGGGAAAATAAAAAGCCGCTTTAACTAACTAGACGAACTATGACCGACCAAAACTGAGGGCTTTTGAATTTATCTAAATAACTACCAACTTTATTATTGTGGTATTATCAGTCACCAAGCGCATATTTTGACGAATATTTTTGGAAAGGATCAAAGCAAAAATGATCATTAACAATAAATTGCTGTAGGCATTTTCCTAGAAGATAAAACAGGTGCCTACTTTTATTTATTTATTCGTATGGCATACATGCATTATAACAAAAAGAGAACAATTGTTCCAATACTAATATCTATCTAAATACTAATATCTATGTTACTAATCCATTCCAGTGCTGACTCTTCCGCTCTCATAAAGTCGCTCCAGGCGCCCTGGTATGATCGCAAACCACACTCCTCTCTGATATGTCTAATGATCTGGTTTGGAGCACCGCAATCGCATTCCGGTGAGTGAGCTATGCCCCATTTGTAAAGTGAGACGGAGCATCGTCCATGTCCAGTGCGTATTTTATTTAAACGGACCCATTATTTTCTATTCAGCTCAGAACCTGTGCTGTCGCGATCATAGACCTCAAACAATAGACGTTCTTGAGGATTCTCAATGCGTTGACTGTTCTGTTCCCATAAACTTCTTATTGTGGTGTTATTTGAATCCAGCTGTTCGGCATTTAACATTGGTGGATTTCTGGAGCGTAGTCTGTTCCGGCGAAGGCGAGGTATATCTTCATGAATGGGCAGCTCCGGATTTCCTTGAATGTTGCGGAACTCCCTGAGTAGTGCCTCTGTTCTGCGGATTTGGGGCGGAAGAATGTTACTTAGCAGGGGAAGCCATAAAAGGGTGTGGGTCTGATCGTTCCTGTAATCAGGCGCATAGTGTGGTTTAGTTGAGTATCAATCAGATTGACATCGCAGCTGTTCATCCACACTGGAGCACAGTACTCAGCAGCAGAGAAAACCAATGCCAGGGACGAAGTACGCAATTTGTCCGCCCTCGCTCCCCAGGTCGTCCCACACAGCTTCTGTATTATATTATTGCGTGTTTTTTATTTTCGCGGCAGTATTTTTCAGATGTTTTCTGTATGACAGGGTACGGTCAAGGGTAACCCCTAAGTATTTAGGGTATCTGTTATGGCGGAGAATGTCGCCATTAAACTCTACTTGGAGCTTCACATTTGCTTTTTTATTATTAAGATGGAATGCACATACTTCAGTTTTGCTAGCACTGGGTCTAAGTCTCCATTTTTTGAAGTGAGTGTTTAGCGTGGCCAAATCCTCTGTGAGACAGGTCTCTGTCTAGTCAAGTTCTTTGGCTCTAAAAGCAAGGGCAATGTCATCTGCGTAGCAAAATTTAGTTGACCTGGTTTCTGGAAGGTCCATAGTATATAAGTTAAACAGGAGAGGTGCAAGGACAGAGCCTTGTGGTAGACCATTGTTTAGCTTCCTCTCTTACTCCTGGTCTCCCCCAAGTGAACCTGGAAAAATCTGTTGTTAATCATGGTATTAAGAAGGGCAGTTGTATTTAAAAATTTATACACCAGACCTTCTCTCATACTGTGTCATATGCTGCGGTAAGATCGACAAAGGCGACAGCGGTCTTCTGCTTTTCTTGGTAGGCTAGGACCTGATCACAGCAGCTTCTGTTAGGTCTAAATCCTGCTTGTTCTATAGGGATCTGACTCAGAATTAGGTTACTTATTCTGTTATAGATAAGTCTTTCCAGGAGTTTGTATGTGCAGTTAAGCAAAGAAATTGCTCTGTAATTTTGGGGGAGATCTGGTGCCTTCCCAGGTTTTAAAATTGCTATAATCTTTATTTTCTTTAGTTCATTTGGCAGGATCCCATTATAAAGGATATTAGAGAAGAAACGAGTTAACCAGGGACTGGCCCTAATCCCTAGGTTTTTTAGAAATTCTGGATGAATATTATCCAGCCCAGGAGCCTGTACCGTTCTTAGTTTGTTTAAGTGCTTGCTGCAGTTCTTCCATTGTAAATGCCACGGAGAGATGTGTTTTTTTTGGCCATTGAACTTTAGGGTCATGAATTTACGTTTTATTTCTGTAGTATGTTGCTTGTCACGTGGTGCTTTCGAGTTCTCTACTAAGTGGTTAGGTGCCTAATTGAAACGGCATTGGTGTCCTTTAAAAGTGTAATACTTTTTACAAATATTATTGTTTTAACAAAAATTACCGACAATTACTAAATCTTTGTAGTCCCATGGCGCCAAGTTTTCCAGCGCCGAGTTTTCTGACGCCGAGTTTTCGTGGCTCCGAGATTACGGCGCCGAGTTTTTCCCATGTTCTCTTTAAAAACTAGTAAAGTAGTGTAAAAAACAAAATCTATAGCTTTTCCCTGTTTCCCATTTAGTTATAAAAATGGCAATTTTCCTTTTTTATATTCTAGAGAAAACAAAAATATTTTAATTGTAATTTAATTGAGTTACTATCAGTAGGACCTATAAAACTTTATCGGTGCATTTCTCGCAGATAAGAGTGGAAGAACTGCTAAAATTGGCAATTTTCTTAAAAATTTATAACCAGGACTCTTTTAAAGTTGTGATATTTAAGAAAATAATTGTTTAAACAGTTTAAAGACAAACGCTGGCTGATAATTAGTTTTTTAAAATTATAATTTTAATATTTTGCAGTGAAATCTTAGATGACTTGGCCTATTATCTGTAATTGTCCGATTTAAACTAAGTAATATGTAATAATAAACTTTAAATTTTATTTAATAACTTGTGTATCTTCGATTTGCGCATAAATTTGGCAAAAAATGTGAAAAACGGCTTCGAAAATAGCGCTGAATGCGCGTTCTCGCTCTTGGATCACGGTAGTAGGGTGTCAGAGCAATATGTTGTATATTGCAGAAAGGTAGAACGGTTAAGTCTGAATAGTACAAAACCATTTGTTTTACGAAAGTCCTTGGTAATATAAGTAAAAAACAAGCCTCGTCGTATCAAACAATCGTCTGAGAACCAACAATTTGAAAACCGAAAAAATTAAATTTATTTTTAATCCGCTGTATAGTCTCGATTTAATATACTTTTTGTTTTCCGAACATCAATTGAAATGGAGAAATTCTTAGAGAAGTAGTTTAAGTGCAAAGAACAGTGTTATAGATCATAAACTCATATAGCATCCTATGTAAATAAAAATATTTTTTCCTAAATGTGTTTTTATCCATAACTATACCGTGCACTTTTTATTATTTTTAAGATAGTCCCAGAAGGGCTTGTCCTAAGACTAAATACTAAATACAGTGAGTTTTGAGTTTTCAAATGTTTAACCCAATTTTTCCCAGTTTCGAATGATGTCCAAGTTTCAAAACATTTAGATATTTTTTTATAACTTTCAAGCACTTTTACCTATTTGCTATTTTTTTAACTATTTTTTTAAAAGTTTTTTAAGGATACTTTATACTTTGCTTCTAGAAACGATATTGGCAGAAGTATTTTGGTATTATAACATTTTCTTAGTTACATCTTGTAATTATATTGTATTATTTTATTTAATTTTTATAAAAAAATAAACTAAAAATTAGTTAAAAAATTAATTACAAAAATCAAATAAAAATGCTAAGTATAACTACCATACCGGATTTTTATATATTTTTTTTTATTTAATACGCTACTAGATATGTAATTAAATATTTAAATTTTAGTACGATACTGTTTTAAATAAAATTTAAAAATAATAAAAAAATATTTTTTAGGAATCTACTTAGGTTGCAATAAAAATATATTATATTAGATAAGGGTTTCATTTTACAATGATTGGTCTACCACTCAAAAATACATAACCTATGTGTCTACAAAAACATTACATAACTAGGAAAAACAACGGTAGTTATTTTTAAAGTTTACATATAATTACCCAATTAAATTTTTCTGGTAATAATATACAACAATTGGATAAAATTTTGTTTTAAATGTTGTCCCACATTTCAAGACTTGTTAATTGATTACACAAGATTCTTATGAAAAACTTTAAATGTTTTTAAAACATGTTTTATTATTGTATTGGCACATATATACTTAAATACATTTTTTTAAATATTAGGCTTCTTTCGTTCGATTAATGACAAAAAGGGCTTTTGAAACATAAGATAAGATAAAAAAATCGTGTTTATATTGCAAAAAAAATATATTAATTGGTTTTTGGAAAAAAAATATTACTAAGACGCTTAATCCTTAAAAATATGCTGGTGTTTGTCCCAATGGTGGTATTTAAAAAATACATTGAATCAGTAACAAAATGAAAATATTCAATTAAAAATCTATGAAGTATTTATATTTATACAAATCTTTTAGGGTATATGAGTAGGCAATAATTTTGTTTATCGTTTAATAAAAATAAAACTGATGATTTATTTATTATTTATAGTAGTTTTTTAAGTATCCGGTTTAATGTGTCTGGCTTAGATCATATCTTTTTACAGGTGCTAGAATAATGCAGTTCATTTTTTGATCTTTACATCAGTCACCTGGTTAGTATTGGTTGAAAGCAGCAAATTTTAAGGTCCTAAGGATTTTAAAGCTCTAATTATTACTAAAAGTTAGCACACCTGAGTTGTATGGGGATGAATAAGCCACCTGTTGCTGTCTAATGGATTGTTGTAATTAATTATTGGGCAATCGAAATGTTTTCATTTTTTTAAACATCCTATAATGTTTACAGTGTTTATTAGTTTAAAATTCTAATAATTAGTAATTTTTAGCTGTTTCCTAAGACTCTTTTTTACCCAGTTCTGTAATTGCTGCAATAATACACATTGCCGATATATTAAATTTAAAAATAATTTCGATGGTGTAAAACATACTCCAATAATACTCAGATATAGTTATTTCCACTTGACTGCTTGCCCGAATTTTCCCTTCGCGTCCTTCGGAAACGGCAATCGCGTGCGGAAAAGTATCACTTTGCCAAGCGTTAGGAACAATATTTTTCCTACGAGCGTCAGATAATACCAATATCAAAGCAATGATTATATTTAATCTGAAAGAATTAAACATATTTATAAATGGGGGAAATTTTTGTTGATAACAAAAAAAAAAAAAATTATTAGCATATTGTAAATTAATTGCAGAACCTGTAATTTCGTTTAGCGGGTGGCTTATGGAAGCGCTTATTGTACGGCTTGATGAAGCTTGGGGTTAGCTCAGGAGGGGGAGGTCAATATTTTATTCGGGGATATCCTTTTTCTGATTTGTGGATTCATCAATGTAGCTCTCAGCTACAGCCTTTTTTTCCCCCCCCCAAATTTGCTTGACATTTGTAATTCCTTCTCCAGAATCCGCTAACATAGTCGAGAGGGGCGACGAAAACAATGTCCATGTACTCTTTTGGATTTTTTAATTTTAGGTATGCAGCAATTTCTAAAAATTTTTTATTAATTTTTTTCCCACACATTGCGTACTGCTGCCTTTTTAACGGAAAAAAAAACGTCTGTGGGGGGATTTTTTCCCAAAATTTTAATTTACGGTACAATTGCAGATAAAGTCCGTTATTTTTTTTATCGGAACTACAAAATTCGGAAGTGTTTTTTTTACTGTCGGAATTTTTTTCCATATAAATTTTCCCATTATAAAATTATTTTTGTAAGTTCATCTCTCCTACAAGTCCCCCTAACCAAAAATTGTAGCAATTTTATTTAAAAGGAAAATTATCGGTGATTCTTTCATGAATCTTGAAACTTCTTCTTTGCTAAAATTTTTTGATTTTTTTGGCGGTATCCCCCGTTTTGGTGTTTAAATGGTGATGTTAGTTAAAAAATAATTTAAAACCGGTTCCCTTTTTACTTTAGGCACATTTTAACATAGGTACTTACTCCATAAATATTAGGTTTATATGTTTTTGCAAACCCAAAAGGCTTTTCTCGTTTAAATATCATTATGCAAAGTAAAGTTCGAACAGAGAGCTTGGTGCAATCACAACATTAGCTTTATAAAGTTTATGGTGATAGTGTTTAAAAATGTAAGATGAAAATTGAGAAACCTGTAGGCATTAGACACCCCGTTTCCATAAAATCAGATAAAAACCAAAATTTTCTGATAGTATTTAAATATAAATAAAGCGACCTACGATTCACTACATTTAAATTAGAAATATAATTAAAGTAAAAATGTGTAAATGTATCTATTAATAAATATTAAAACGAATAATGATACTAAAAGTTTAATATTTTAATAAAAAAGGAAAAAATTGAAATTTTAGTTAAACCAGAACTGCTTCGAATTAAATGAATAAGTACGTCATAAAATATAGACGTTTTTAGTAATTATACATGCCAAATTTAGTTTGCCAGTTACCAGAAAAAGATATATTTTTGAAATTCATCTGGGAATTCGGTAAAACAATTTTTGCGTACGCAAAATACTACTTTTTATACGCATTTTAGCTCAGAAAATGCACGTTACCCGCACGACGTGCGGAAATTTAGTATTTTCGGTACGCTTGAAAAAAAATCTTGATTCCAAATCTTGCGGAAAATATCTTTTTCTAATTTTGACATAAAAAGTGACATTTTTCAAAACTGACCAGCATATTGAAACATTTTACTTTTCAACACAAGTGTTAAAAAGTAAAACTTTTTAAAACTAGTTGCGCAAAGTCCATTTCATCACCAGTTGCATAAAAAGAAAATAAGAACAAATATTTATTTCTTTAAGCCAATTAGTAAATTTTTGATAACTTTAATTTTGATTTTTTAGGGATCAGAATTGACATTTCAATTTAAACAGCTTCCTTCACATCGCTGGGGACATCCAAACTAGATTCCGACATTTGTTGGCTTGAGAAATGTAAAAATTTTCTGACACTAAGTTACTAAAAACGCCGCTATTAAACAACGCTTAGCAACCGAACTAAACACAGGGTTCAAAAGACCATTATATCGAAATTTTATTCAAAATTAGAAAAAATCTTGTATGGAACACGTTAGGAAAAGTCCATTTTGTGTAACTCGCGCTACTTTGCGCAGAAATTGCGCTCCTTACAAAAAATTTAACTTTTCCTAACTGGTTACATAAATAACTATTCCGCACTTAACTGCTTACCGTTTTATCATTTATAGAATATTTTACAGGGGTTGTATTTTTTAAACACAATTTAATTTTGCCAACTTAGGCTAAGATATAAAAGAGTAGGTAAGTATGTAAGAGAATTTTTTTACCAAAATTTACAGTGTACCTTTTTTTATAAATTTCAGGTTAATGTTATATTTTTTTAAGGTCAGTACTACCCTGCCCAATACTTATGCATTATATTCATTACAATAATATAATCATTTATAGTTTTTATATTATTGTAATTAATTTTAATAAATACTAAAAAAAATAGTACCAAAAAATTTAATTTCTATTGTTTTTCTTAAATAAACAGCACAGATAAGTCACAAAAAAAAAACAAAAAATATTTGGAAAATCATAACACGACATTTTTTTTTAATTTTAACTTACCTTAAAATTAAGTGTTAAACAAATCCTTATTTAGCTAACTCAAAAACACAAAACGTAGAAGTATAAAACAAAATTAATTATTAATAATTAAATATTAATTATAATTAATTGATTAAATTAAAGTTTATCAACGTTATCAACAAAAGCTTAAATCTACGATTGTTTGTAAACAGTCGCGTACGTATCGCGACTACGCCACGTGAGAACTTTCAGCTGATCGCGCGAACTTCTGAAAGTCAGTTGATGTCTTCACCGCGGACGATACGATGAGGAAATGTACGCGACGAAAAGTTGCGGTTGGCCTAGGATAGACCAGAAATGCGGTGTTGTCGGTGTTTGAAAAGAGGAAATCTTAAAAGTTAAACTAAAAATTCTAGAATTTGAGTTAGTTTTCGATTAAGATTCGACTAATAAAAGATAGTGCCCTTAAGCTAAGGTGACCCAGACATCCCGCTTTTGGCGGGACAGTCCCTATTTTTCATAATTTGTCCCGCGTCCCGCGACGTTTTTTAAAAGTCCCGACTTTTACAATTACATTAAAACCAGGACTTAAAATTTGAAACAAAATTCAAAAATATTTGAAATGATATGTCTTTAAAAAAATATATTGATAAAAAAAGCTTAAATATTGGGCATTAGAAAAAATCACAGTAGAAAACAAATGGTTAGAAATATTCCATCATTTTTAAACAAACTATGTTTCATACGCGTTTTTTCTGTAGTAAATCAAGTGTGGACATAAGAAAAATCAAAATTAAGTGTTAAACTTTGAAAGCCATTTTATGTGTCAAATATAATTTGACAAATTCTTGTAAAGATTTTTACAATATTTTAAAAAATGACAACAATCTACTGAAACAAATTCACTCAAATTAAACATATGTCAAGGAATAAAATATTATACATTTTTTTATATTTAAAAATTGTACTTATGTAAAAAATAAAAAAAAATATTACGATATTATTTTTATTATGTATGAAAATTTTTGTTGATACCCCCCTCCTTCAGAGTTGTCCCGCTTTGCCCATCTAAAAATCTGGTCACCTTACCTTAAGCAATATATTTTAAAGAAGCTTTTAAAGTTGCATACTCCTTGCCACTTTTGCAAAAGGTAAGCTAAGCAATGCTAAAGTTATAAATAATTAAAAATAAATATACTCAACAAATACTTGTAGGTACCTTACCTTGCTATATAACTTTTATTAACTGTTTTTTAAAAATCCAAATGTGACAACATGCATAATTTATTTATAGATTGGCGTATATACAATTCCATGTTAACACATATGTCCTGTCTGGATGACAGAACCCAGATGGTAATGGGGGTAGTTTAAATGGAGTTGTTGTATTACGTCCATGGTAATACTATTGCATTGTCGTTAAGTGCCATAAAATGCAATATCATCTTATTTCACTACTTGGACATCTTCAAATTAATTAAAATAAATAAGAAGTTTAAATTTTCCTGGCAACCAGATTGTGTTTAAATCTTAAGCCTTAAAATACGAAGATTTTCTTTTAAATTTACTTTTAGTTCCAACTGGGCATCTTCTTTCGTAATAGTTTTATTTTGCAAAAAGGTTTGTCGTCTATGTGCATGTTGCTATCTTCGTAAATAGTAGCTTTCGTCTTATTATTAAAAGTAATGTTGTTTCTTTGTTGTGTACAGTGATTTATTGTATTACAAAATCTACAAATAGGGACTATTCTAACAAGGCAAAATTGACAAAAATAGTATAAAACATTAACTTAAAGCATGACACCCTATAAAAAAATAACACCTTTAAAAAAGAATAATTTTGGAATTGTCAGGGGCCATGTTGTCAATTTTTTTTAATTATTAATATAAATTTTATCCGAACTTAATAAGTTTAGGTTTGTCAGATAAGAAGCCAGCGATTTTTCAACTTAATTTCATAAAGACTTGTTGACCACATATAGAGATCTTTTTCTAGCACATTGGCTTGTTGTAAAGTTTTTAATTAAATATAGAAAAAAAAATTGTAATTAACTTATCACAGTCTATAGTTATTATGTTATAATTAATAAATATATCTTTCTTTTTTAATTATACAGTGTGTTCCATGTAAACAAGTAGAAATTGACTTCTAATAATTCAGTTTAAGAGTTCTATTATGGTAGTTGATAAAATGTAATAATTTCTTTTAAAATATTAAAGTACCGTTCTGGCAGGCATACCCCGGTTACTTCATCACCTCTTAAAATTTTGAAAATGTCCAAAAAAATGTTTTAACCTGATTCCACAAAGCTGAAATTTTGATATGATGTAATTTACATATGTATGAGATGAAAAAACTTGACCAGACAACCTATTTTGATGGTTACAAGTACGTGCCAGACTTAAATATTAAGGGTATATTATT
>JAHBCN010007234.1:0-44460 GCA_019359885.1 Listronotus oregonensis | reverse complement strand
CTTTTTGAGATAATTCGTTTTAAAATTTAAAATAACAACGCAAATATCTTAAAAACTAAAAAAGCTACAAAAACTGTATAAAACAAAAAATATGCTTTTTAATGAGCTCTATAAAAAGAATAAACGTATATTTTTAATAAAATTAGTTATACAGGAGATATAAGCAAAAAAGTGATTTTGCCTATTAAAAAATTTACTAATTACAATATTTTTTTGGTACAAACTATACCAACTCCGATCCATCTAAAAACCTAATAAAAATTTTCTATTTATTTAATAAAACAATCTAATACACGAGGCAATGGAGGATACCATAGTGGCACGGCTATTTTATTTAATTTTTTTTTGGTCCAATAACTGTACCCATTCCGATCCATTTAAAACTTTAACTAAAATAAAATTTAAACTCTATTTTAAAAAAAAAAATAATTGCCTTCTCTATCTAGGTGTTATACAGTAAAGCGCAGAGGACTACGAACATAGGACGATCCTGGACGATTTTGGATGTACCTAAAAACGACGCACGCATTGCTTATCGATCAATAATTTTCGGCAAACAAATTTACAAGACGCGCGTCGGCCGGCAAAGCGATCAACACAATACCTTTGTTCCTGAAATAATTTTTACTATCGAACGCTCGACAGCTATAGTTGTACGGTGTCGATTATTTGCGACCAAAACAATTTTTTTTTAAATAAAATAATAATTATTAATAATGGATGTTCACGAACTGGAAAAAATTAAAACTATTAAATGGTATCACCGTGGAAATCCTGATAGGGGAGTTAGGAATTATTTATTAATTTATTTCCAACCAGGTTACCCCACAATTTTCACTATTCACCGAGTCATTAAAAACTTTTTGACATTTGGTTGTTTAACTCCAAGAAAACATAAACATGATAGTGCACCAGAAAAAAACAAGAGAGGGAAATGAAGGAAATTATAGTAGTGGAAGTGTTAGTGAAAATCCTACAATTTCAACAATACAATTGTACAACAGGTTAATTTGAGCAAAGGATCAGTGGAAAGAGTGCTTAAAAATGAATACCGATCCTACAAACTAAAAAAAACCCATGAAATTTTCCCTGATGACATTTTAGACGAATGCAATTTTGTGAAACTGTAAAGAAACATAACAATGAAAATTTCATAAGAAACATTGTTTTTCATGGTCTAACCCAACGATTTTTTTTCTCTGGGGTCACGTAAAATCACAAATTTATGGTTTCCAGGAGAATAGGGCTAATAATCTACAAGAATTGCAATTACAAATTGAGAATTCTTTTACGATTATTACCCTTAACATTCTAGCAAATGTCAGAAGGCGTTTTTATGACAATCTTGGTTATTGTTTGGCCCAGAAAAGTGGTTTATTTGAGCATCTTCGATAACTTGAAAGATTTTATTTTTTTTTATTTTATGAATGCACATTAATTTATTTTTTTAAAAATATCTTCTACGTTCCATTATTTATTTGAGAAAATTCTTTTATTTTATTAGGAAAAAATGTTTGGTTCTTAAAACCGTAGCAAACGTTGCGGTGTCGTAAGCAACTAATTTTAAATTTATGGCTGATAAGAAATACGATCGAAGACGGTTGATGCATAGCTTCTGTTACTTGCCTATAAACACTGCATATTCTTACTGAAAATAAAAACGTAGTACACAACTAAACTGGGCAGATAACTCTTCAGAATTTATCACCGTACTCCCCACCAGTCCCAACCAAAAAAGAGCCACGTGAGGAAACGAGACAGAAATAAAAATGCAAGCCACAAAATTATTATTGGTATTTTAGAATTGGGTAAATCCAAAATCATCCAGTAGCCTCCTATGTTCGCAGTACGGTGCGCTTTACTGTATACCTGGCAGGACGTTTGACATTTCTCGATCTCCTATGCTTCCATGTGTTTAACTCATCGTTTAAAGTAATCCCGTTAAAGAAGTTTTGAAAAAAAAATTCCAGGTGTTTTGCAGAAATATGGATGCCGTATATCAAGTGTTCCTTGAAATTTACAGTTGCTATGGTTTCACCATTTTGATAAATATGTCATAGTTGTTATAGTTTATTTCGCAATGGCAGATATTCGAAGAAGCATTTATAATCTAGTTGGGCAAATGCCCTAAAAAGAAATAGTAAGGATTTTTCAAGGCGAAAATATTTCGAAATTCACCATATATCGAACAGTTCGGGAATGTGAAGAAGAAATCCCATGTAGGAACCTCCCGACAAGTGCTCGATGGCTGAAGTTGTCTGATGCCCAGCAGGAAAGATTAGTTCGAAGAGTGTAGCGTTTAAAGCTACAAGTTGTTTTTTTATATAGTTTTTTTTCATAATAATAATATTATATTCAATTAGTATCAAAAATTATTTTCTTATTCAAATAAATTTAACGTTTCTAAAAACCTGTTGTCGCGCACACTTAATACCCGCTTGTAGCTGCCACGAAGGTTCAATTTTTAAAAATAAAACACCTCTTTAAAAAAACAAAGGTATTTATTCCAAAAGTGATTGGATAAACGTTGGAATTATCACAAAATACCGACAGAAGCAAAACACTATATTCGGCGGTCACTAACTATAAACAATACATCAAAATATAAACTAACAGACTTAAAGAAAATAAAATTGTTAAAAATCGTCGAACGTCGCCTGAAACTTAAAATAATATAAAAAATGCAAGACGACGTATCTTTTTTAAATTTGACAATTACTGACAACTCAACTCATTTTTTTTACAAAACGATTTTTTTACATCGCTAGGAAACGGGAGTATTTTTTTATGCCGTCAGGGGCGGCTCGTAACTAATCGAGAAAAACCAAATAAAATATTAATTTTTAAAATAATATTCTTGTCCTAACATCCTCCCACCTGAGAAATGTTTCATGACATTAAACATTTTTCACAAAATTAGAACATTTTTTCTAAAACTAACTTTTAAACAGAACCAAAGTTCTTTTCTAAACCTATTATTAAATACATCGATTACAAATATAATATAGAATAGGTTTTTACAAAAAACGTCGTGGCATTTTTATAGCGCGACCAGATTTGGTCATTTTTAATACTGGAATTTCATCTTCCGCACTGACACTATTTGAACTCTCAAGTGGTTCAGTAGAGGCATCGTCTTTAGGATCTTGTAGATAGTTCCGGGTGGGACAGATCCGAGGACAGGTCTCTTCATCCGGGAACTGCGCTGATGGTCCTTTGTCATAACTAAATTCGGGAACACTACAACACTCAAGTGGAAACAATCACTGAATGGGCCTCAACATCAGCCCCTTTGACGTTCGTACTTTGACCAGTCGGATTTGACCATCCTTGCCAGGCAGCACCTCCATGATTCGACCAATTGGCCACTCAAGACGTTTGGTATTGTCACTTCCGACGAGCACTAGATCCCCAACGGATACGCGGCGATTTGGTGTCTTATCACTCACGAGTTTTAGCTGTCCAAGGTACTTCCGCACGGAATCGAACGCGTGTTTTCGCGCAAAGACTGTATTTTCCGCACTTTTCGGTTTAACGAGGTATTGTCTACAGCGTCACAGTCCGGTAAACCATATTCGACGTGATCGCGAAGGAACATCGACGGGTAAGCGCAACTAGTTCATTAGGGTCCTCCGATAAATAAGTTAAAGGCGTTGCGTTTACAATAGCCTCGCAATCGCACAAAAGAGTCAATAAACTTTCATAGTCCAGACAAGCACGCCCCAATACTCTTCTGGAGTAACTTCTTTATACTCCAATTAATCGTTCCGAAACCTCCCCACCAAGCTGCGTAGGAGGGTTGAATTTCCAACAAATGCGCTGAATCGCCGTTTCTCTCGTGATGGAGTCCCAATCTAAAAGAGCAAGAGCATTTTCAGTCCCGACAAAATTGGTACCATTATCGCTGGATTGCTTAGGCCTTCCTCGCGGGAAACAAATCGACGTAAAGCTTGCATAAAGGCTACGGTTGATAAAGAATCGTCAATTCCAGATGTACAGCACGAAAAAATAGCACAGGTAAAAAGGACATATCCAGGCTTTGGTACCATCCTTTAAATACAGGGGTCCCGCAAAATCCACTCCTGTTACTGAAAACAGCAGCATCGCGTACTCTATCCATCGTAATGGAGGTGGCTCAACTGTCAAAGATTTAGCGGTGTGACGTTTACATACGATGCATTTAAAATCACTGATCTTACCGCTCTCCGGCCTCCCAAAATCCAAAACCTCCCTTAGTAAGCTGAGGAGTCCTTGTGTTCCGACATGACAGGATTTAACATGTACGTCCATTATCAAAATCTTTACAGTCGGGTGTTCTGGTGGCAATAAAATTGGAAACTGGTAGTTATCCGTATCTTCTCGATTCGAGACTCTTAGATTTTAGACGGATAATTCCATTCTCGTCCAAAAAGGGGTGAAGACTTCGAATTCTGGAATCATCAATGGAAAAACTTGTTTGCTGGATCTGCTTGAAGATCAACATTTCAGCTTTATTATGCTCTTCCGCCGTTAATTCAGATTTTTGCATATTGGAAGGGTGTTTACAATTGTAAATAAAACGAAGAATCCAGGCAATCATCCTAACAGTTTTATCATAATTTGAAAAATAGTCCAGGCGCCAGTTAATTGAATTTTCAGAGACAGTCAACGTGGTGACAAGTTTTTTCCTACGTTCCGCACAAATTTCATCTTCATTGAAAATGATAGTTGTAGTGGCAGGCCAAGAATCAATTGGGCCATAAAGCCATTTAGGCCCCTCCCACCATCTCGATTCGACTAATTGCTTCGGGGAGCAACCTCTGGAAGGTAAGTCAGCTGGGTTAAGCGCTCCTGGTAAATGGTTCCATTTGTCAGCAGGGGTTAACTTACGGATCTCAGTTATCCGATTCCAAACAAAAACTCCCCATTCCTCATCTCTCTGGATCAAGAGATTACCGTGGAGGAGTCGCTCCAAAAATAGCAATCCACAACTTCGTCCAGATTTTCTTGTACATGGGCATATAATCGAGCACCTATTGTCGCTGCTAGTAGTTCTAATCGGGGAATAGTCATTTTAGAGTTTGACTTTTTTAGAGGGGCAACTCTAGTTTTAGCTGCCAGCAAGAAAACTGAGACATTTTCACATTGGGTCACTCGTAAAAATACAACACAGGCGTAAGCGTCTTTACTCGCGTCACAGAATGTATGTAAGCTCAGGTGTCTTGCATTAGCACTGCTGGCCCTAATCCAACGGGGTATTTTGATCCTGGACAAGTTAGGGTAAGTCTTTTATCCATGCCTTAAAATTCTCAGCGGTGGCGTCGTCCACTGGTTGGTCCTATGTCAATTGTTCTTTCCATAAATTTTGTAACATGAGCTTGTGTGCAAATACCGCGGGACACGAATACCGATAGGGTCAAACACTTTTTGTGTCAGGCTAAGAATCAGACTTTTGGGTTACAGGAATATTTTCTATGTTAAGATCATGATTTAAAATCTAGCACTGACCGCTAAAACGTCCTTTTGAGGGTACCAGTTTAAACCAAAAACCAAACAGGGGTCTTCTAGGCGGTTTTCTGTTTCAGTTGCTATGAAACCGCCACTCTGGGTACGCTCCCACCCTCTGAGGTCAAATTTTCCTTCACTCATAACGATTGTAGCTTCTCTAATAAAAATAGTCACTGATTCACCGTCAGGCAAACTGGTTACACAATTGTCTACATAAAAGCTTTTCTTCAACCTTTCCAGAGTAGCCAGGAATAAGTTGTACATCCAGTTTCCATTTCGGCTTTACACTTAACAATGGACTGATCCAGGTGGTACTCTAAAGTTGCGCCTAGCAGAAAAGGGCTGCTATTAAGTCCAAAAACCCACGTCTATGAGGGAATTCTGTTGACCTTGGGAATCTATCCACAAAAATCTGAGAAAATCGCGGTCTTGTTCATTGATACTAATTTGTAAGAAGGCCTTTTTAATATCCGTTATCACTCCAATTTTATTTTGCCTAAACTTCAATAACATAGAAGGTATAAGTTCTATCAGATTAGGTCCCTTCTCCAAGCAATTATTAATAGATGGTTTACCAGCCTCATGCGCAGACGCGTCAAAAACAGGTCGGATTTTAGTCGGGCGCTGCTTTCTTTGACGACTGGTCGATGGGGCAAATAATGATGCAGTCCTTCTCCATTATGTACTCGCTCAATTATTTCTTCATCTTTCCACTCAGAAAAAATCTGCCCATAACTTTCAAAAAGATTCTCGGTTTTTAATTTTCGAATAACGGAATCCAGTCTCTTCTGTGCCAGTTTAAAATTCGTATTAAGAGGGGGGTGTCCTTCCACCCATGGCAAACGAACCTCGTAGCGCCCATCACCCATCGACACGGACTGTTTGCAAGAAAAGATCTTTGACAGCAGTAGCCATTTCTTCTTAGTGTGCTTACTGAGGGCCCAATGCCGATGGTTTTTAGGTCCCATAAATCACGATGGGGGCGATTACAAAAAGGTTTAACGTGGTCGCAACAACATCGGAACGCCCAATATTTCCCGGCGCTTTTCCCATGAGGGTCCACCCAACGTGCGTCTCCATTGCCACTAAGCCACAGGGTAATTCATGACGGGCCCCCTATACAAATTTCCAATAATATCACACCAAGTAAAAAGCTCAATAGGTCCGGACTCGCCCAAATCTGACGTCTGTATACTAAGTTTTCCCAACTGTTTAATCAAGGGCCGTAAAATACTGGAACCACATCTCCACAAATTTTCGCCTGGTCCAAAGCATCAAATGTATAAGAAAACGTTCCATTAGACATGGTGATTTGGTAACAATTATGAGTACTCGGTTGCTGGGTACCACCAAACAAACAATGGATAAGTTTTTCATGACCTTTTGCTGGAAAACCAAGTATCGCTGCTGTTTCTCTTAGTACATAGGACCTTTGAGACCCGGTGTCAATCAGAGCTCGTACAATCTTCGTTCCCTTGGTCCCTGTTAATGTCACCTTAAGAGTCTGTAAAAATACATGTGTACTACCACTCTGATTCGCTAAAGTCTGAGTTTGATCTGAAGATACAACTGGTTTACTGCCATCATGTTGTTGGTCTTCAGTCTGAACTGTTTGTTTTACTGCTCCTTGGTTGGTGGGTAACTCCGGGCACATAAGAACCACATGTGAACGACTACAAACAACGCACCTTAAACGCCCTCGGCACTTTTTTGCAGTGTGACCCAACTTTAAACATCTAAAGCAAGCCCTTTTTCCAGATAGTGCCTCTCGCCTTTGCAGCAGTGACATGCGCTGTGCCTTAAAACATGACTCACTTCCATGGGAACCTTTACAAAATAAGCAAGAAGTAGTACTTTCAGAATTAACCAGTTCCATGGCTGTGGTGCCCTCAAACGTTTTCCTTTGAGAATATTTTTGTTTACTGTTACTCTCACTTGATCCTGTTTTAGCAGATGAACGATTTTCTGATAAACCAAAACCCTCGACCGCTAGAGAAATTCTCTGCTCATTTTCCACCTCATTTTTCAAGAAAAGCATTAAATTTTTTAGCCTAAGTTCCAGCGGCGACGGTAAATTCTGTGGAGGATCATCCTCTTCGGACTCAGGGATTTCGGGAACAGCGTGAAAATTGGTGGAGCGTTGCCAAACCCTAAGCAAATCATGTGGTAAACAAGACTCGATCAAAGGAAAAAGCATTGCAGAACACTTGTCCGAGGTAATGCCTAAAGTCTCAAGTGCTCGCAGCTGAGTCTCTATCTTATCATATAACGTTGCAATATCTATGATTTGTTTACATGCAGTGTTGCTTAAAATAATTTTTAGAAGCTCTCTTACGTAAACCTCAATTTGGAGATCTTCCCTGCCAAACCTACTCTGCATGCTATCAATAATTTTATCATAGTTATCATCCATAGCGGGATAGCTTTCAACTAGCTGTCGTGCTCGGCTTCCAGGCAATGTGGCCTGTATTAAATATTCAATTTTATCATTATTGTCAATCGAACTGTCCTCGTGGATCTTTTTAAATTGGGCCCAGAACGACAGCCAGCCTTTAATGCTTCCGTCATAATGTTTAAACTGAATTTGCGGTAATTTAAAATTACGCCTACCTGTTCCATCATTGCTAGAGCGTCTCGTAGAAACTGTTTGACCATCACTAAAAAGCCTGTTGTATTTTACCTTGCAAGAAGTAAATTTCCTTAAATACACGTCCCTAGCAGCTAATTCCTCTTCAAGCTCGGTCTCGGTTGCATCTCTGAGCAGCTCGTATAGCTGGCTATCAAGTAACGATAACTCATCATATTTAGACGCCAAAACCTCGTAATTTATTTTTACAGTGTCCTCATCCGGCTTCTCCACGTTTACACTCGCGAGAAATTCGTTAACCGCACGAGTAAACGAGCCACGAAGTACCTTTCTGCTTTTCTTTTTAATTTCGATTTCGTTCGACATTGCAAATCGGTTTTAAAGCGCCAAAAACGTACCGTAAAATCGAAGAACGCGGCAAAAGTTCGCTGGGAATCACACGAAAGCACCAAACTGTCCGTTAGTTAGTCTATAGCAGGTCCATCACGAATGTCCAAGGTTTTATCGAGCTCCGAAAAACCCAAAGTTTATCCAACACGACACAAGTCCTGTCACGGTCGCCAAATAATGTCGCGCACACTATAAGCTACCCGCTTGTAGCTGCCACGAAGGTTCGAATGTTTAAATAAAACACCTCGTTAAAAACAAAGGTATTTATTCCAAAAAGTGATTGGATAAACGTTGGAATTATCACAAAATATGAGCCGACAGAAGCAAAACACTATATTCGGCGGTCACTAACTATAAACAATACATCAAAATATAAACTAACAGACTTAAAGAAAATAAAATTGTTAAAAATCGTCGAACGTCGCCTGAAACTTAAAATAATATAAAAAATGCAAGACGACGTATCTTTTTTAAATTTGACAATTACTGACAACTCAACTCATTTTTTTTTAACAAAACGATTTTTTACATCGCTAGGAAACGGGAGTATTTTTTTATGCCGTCAGGGGCGGCTCGTAACTAATCGAGAAAAACCAAATAAAATATTAATTTTTAAAATAATATTCTTGTCCTAACACCTGTTTTATTAAGTAATAATTGCGGCACCGCTGCCCTTTTCCACGTGACGCCTGCTTGACTAAAGCCGTTTCAGATCGCTTTACTGATAACGCCTCGGTGGTGAAGCTACACGGCCGCACAAGTCGCTGTGTTGCCACAATTGCCTTCGATTTTCAGTAGAAATATTCACACAAGTACTTCGATATGTGGGTACGATTTTCTCGTTGCCAGGCAGCAGATATTGTACCGGCGAGACAGCAGGTCCTCTTTTCCTGCTCAGGCGGTTTTTTTAGCCCAATGGCGGTTCTGCCAAATTCACGTGTTATGCATTAAAATTTGCATATTTTCTTGTGGTATGGCGTGCTATGGTCAACTGGTGATGTTTTATCAGGACTATTAACGGTTGATTTGCAAACAGGTATGTTAAAATTCTAATATAGTGATAAATGCTATTTTCTTTCAATTTTCAAACCTAGTTTTATCCAAGTCATCTTGCTAATTTTGGGTGTTTTTTATAGCAGTGTGCAATGTTCATTTCCTCTGTAGGAGTAGCCACTGACTTCTTCCGATGGTAGCCTGTAATCCGCATTTATGGTGAGTTAACTCATACTTAAAATACCCATAAATATCTGTATAATACTGAGTTTATTATCACTATAAATTGTTTGGTCTTTAGTACGAATTTTAAGGGTCCTAATACTGTTTTTCTTCAAACAGGGTTTTTACGGTTTTTTCGTTTTGGTAAATTCATCCAGTTTCGGCAATCGTTCGAATTGTCCGAAACCAACAGGAAAACAGGTTTTATCTTTCCTTTTTTATGGGGAATACCATAAAAAAGGAATTGTTTGTAAATAATGTAAAACAACTATCAAAATTGTAAGAACCGATCTGATAAGGAAATTAATTTTTTAGTTGATTTAAAAGGGGGTTATTTGCGCTTATATTATTACGGATGCTTGATCAAGTACACGGTATTATGCGTATTACATCAAGAATAAAGATTGCATTAACTTTAATAGAAACAATGCGTCAGGGAGGTTCGTTTGTAAATTAATTAAAATTATATTTTTTCAATAGTTCATTCCTTCAAATATGAATAAAAACCATTTATTTGAACTGACTGTTTATGAATTTAAATTCCTAGCTTTGTGAAATTAATAACAACAGCTTAATCTCTAAACAAGTTAAATTCTAATTAAAAGTAACCGAATAAGAGGAAATACCGTGGCCCCCATCTATTTTTCCTTAATTAATTATCTTACCTTAATTAGGTACATTGTACTCACGACATTACTGCTTTACCAGGCGAATAGCTAAGCCGAAGCAAATGTAACCTGTTCTGTAAGTGTTACAGAATAGGTTACGTTTCAAGAGTGAAAAATGTAGTTGGACAGCCTACCAGAAAGGTTGGTCCTTGCTTCCTAATTTCCAACGGAACTGCTTCTCGGTATATTGCTAGAAGTGGTTTAAAGTACCGAAAAAAAAAAATGCAGCCAAATATACTGATGTTCAGCCAGCAAGAATACCCAGGTGCTGTCGCAATTTAAGCCGAGTTTACCTCACGAATAACAGATCAATTGTCATAGATAATGAAAAATATATTACCCTTAGCCATGCAGAATTAACAGGAAATTCTGGATTTTACACCGACAATATAAAAAACCCCATATGAAGTTAGATATAAAGCCAAAGCTAAGTTTGTAGATAAAGTATTGGTATGGTGTGCCAGATGAATTGATGCCTACACTTTTATTTAATTATATTTTAAACAGGTTAATAAATGAGTAAATACAATTATTTAAATAAAAAAGGCTTTAAGCTCAGAAAAAGTAGATATCTTAATAAGAAAAATGTTTTAAAAGTTTAACGCTAAATAAACTATAAAAAAATGCTATGTTAAAAATATGAATAATTTTTTTTAGGATCATTCTAAACGAGTAACTGTCTTTATAAATAATTAAAATTATTATTTAAATCAATATAAAAATATTTAACCGATAATCAATACACATATAGTATAGCATAGGAGATCAAGAAATGCTAAGCGTCCTGCCACGTACATAACAGCCACATAGAGAAGGCACTTTTTTTTTAATAAAATGGAGTATAAATTTTCTTTTAGTTAAAGTTTGAAGTGAATCGGAATAAGTACAGTTATTTGCCTCTAAGCACATGTGTATTAGTTTGTTTTATTTAATGAATAGAACATTTTAGATCAATTTTTTGATGGATCGGTGGTATAGTTAGTTGCACCAAAACAATATTGTTATTAGCTAAATTTTTGGCCAAAATCACTTTTTTGCTTATATCTTTTTTATTACGTATTTTATAAAAACTGTGTATAAAACCTCTTTTATAGAGCTTATTAAAAGACATATATTTAGGGCTAAAAAAAATTATAGAACTAAAAATTACGTAGTTTTATTTGGCCATTAATTTCGATTTTTTACCTTTTTTTTTCCTAAAATCAATAGTTTTCAAGTTATATTAAGAAAAACGATTTTTCAAAATTTTTTCAGGAAAAAAAAATACATAGTGCGTCTTTAAATAGACTATTGTTCCTAGTAATATAACCCAACGAGAACTTATTAAAATATTAATCCGCCACATAACTAAAGAACCTATTAAAAAAGCTTTTTAAAAGAAAATTTTTAAAATTATTCAAAAAAGTTTCTTAAACAAGAAAAAATAACAATATCTTAAGGTTTAATAAAGAATGTCGAGTCAATTATAGTATTTCGAGCGATTTTATTAGCAGACATTGCAGATTTCATATAATTCGATCAAATAAAAGAAATTTATGCTTCAGTTCATCCCGTTAACCTTTAAACTAGTTATCGATTCGAGATTAACAATTGAGAGTTTAAAAGAAAACCTTAATCCAGAATTGCAGGAAAGGCGCATTGGCAGGAAAATTACTTTTTACGATGTTATAGAAGCATTAAAATTAGAATCCGTGATTTATAAAGATATGGGTGGTGAGGTTTTAGAGAAACAACATTGTGATTATTAAATTATTAAATTTAATGCTAAATTATGTTTAAAAACATATTTGTGCCTAGCAGAAATCTAAGTCGATAATTTTTACTGCAATTCGCAAAATTAGACGTTTTTAACTTACAAGTAAAACTCTAAGTTTGAATCTCATTTTTTTATCATGAGGTCGGTTGAAGGTTGAACATTTGATAGAAACAACCAACAAAAAACGAAATGAAAAGTAGGTTTATCACAAATTAGGGCCTACATTTTTTTGAGTTCAGTGCCACCAAAGCCATCGATAAAACTTAATCAAAATAAAAACGATGGCTGCTGATACCGACCTCAAAACTACTAATATTTTTGTACTAAGGTACCTTTTGATGCCGTTTCTGTTGGTTGGTTAATGTACAGGATGTCCCAAAAGTAATGGGACACAGAGAAACAGCAGATATATTAGGTCAAAATAATGTAATTTACGTAAACTTGCCTCATCCCATAGTTGATAATAACTAAGTTACAGGGCGTCAAACTTTTAATTTTGTTTTCGTTTTTTCGTAGTTTTTCCTAACTTTATGAAAAAGCGATACAAAATCGGGGATCTGGAAATTCTTTGAGGCGAAAAATTTAAATTCGTCCATGCTTTTGATGTTGCTAGTAGAGGGCGCCAGCTATGGCGTACCCCACTTATTTTAGATGACATAACTTTTTTTAAGCTTAGTATATTGCCTTGTTTATTTAAAAATAGGTATTTATGATTTCCTCTGCATCAAAAATATATATTTCATTTAAGTCTCTAGGAGCACCTGTTTTCGAGATAAAAGTACTTTAAAGGACCCCTCAATTTTCTAATGGAAAATGAAGTTATTTTTTATCCCCAGTGACCTTTGAGGGTGATTTTAGGGGTTGGAAGAGTTTTTGGGTTTTGTGCCTATGGAGACTTTTTGATCAGCCTGTCGAAAACTATTACTGTGCAAAGTTCGAAAACAAATGGCCAAAACCCAAAGTGCGTTTATCTTTAAACAGTTGCTTCTAGAGACCTAAATAAGATATCAATTTTTAATGCAGAGGGAATTATAGTAACTTATTTTTTATTAAACAGGTCAAAATAATAAACTTAAAAAAGTTATGCCATCTAAAACAGGTGTGGTAGGCCGTAGCTGGCGTCCTTTACTAACAACATCAAAACCATGGACGAATTGAAATTTCTCGCCTCAAATAAACCCCGAGATCCCAAATTTTGTACCGCTATGTCATTTAGTTAAATAATTATGACGAAAAAACGGAAACAAAATTAAAAGGTTGACACCCTGTATCTTATCAAGATTGGGATAAGGCAAGTTTACGTAAATTGCAATAGTTCGACCCAAGGTATCTGCTGTTGCTCTGTGTCCCATTACTTTTGGGACACCCTGTGTATAAAAAGTATTATTTTATATTTTTTACTTAAATTTTTTGTCTTACTTAAGACACTTAAGTTATGGCAATACTTTGATTTAAAGCCTTCGTGGATTGTACATAAATAAAGAAGCAAAATAAGGGAGAGACACATTAAATTATAATTGATTCTAGAACGTAGAGTAAAAGAGAAGGTCGATTATATTTAAGATATATTTTTTAATAATAGAATAAGAGTAATCAATATGTCTTTTTTATTATTTAAAAGGTAAAGTTTAAATGATGTTCGACTTTTGCTGGAGTAGATTTTAAAACTTAAAGAAATGAGTTTGATCGATAACTCTTTGCGGAAATACACTATTCCTTTTGACGAGGAAAAAACTTTTAAAAGCTTGAAATCCCTTTAAGGAATTTGAAACCAAAATATATGTTGTTCTCTTAAAATTTACAAGAAAATAAATATATTGTTTTATATTGGCAACAACTTGGAAACCTTTTTCGCCCATATCAACTTGGCTTTGGAACAAAATGCGGAGCAGAAGCAGCAATACATGCAATACGTCGTTTTCTTCTTTATCCTCACGAATCAGATAAAGTTATTTTAAAAATAGATTATCAAAACGCTTTTAATATGGTTAATAGAAAAACAATTTTATCACGAGTAAGCGAATATCTTCCAGAATTTTTACCATTTATAGCCCAATGTTATAATAATCCGAGTTTACTTTCTTACGGTGATCAACATATTTTTTCTCAAAGAGGTGTCCAACAAGGAGATCCTCTTGGACCAGCTCTTTTTAGTTTAGCAATTCATCCACTTATTTTATCATTAAATACAGAAATAAATCTTTGGTATCTAGATGACGGTACACTTGCTGGAAACCCAAAATCGGTTTTAGATAATTTTCATAAAATAATCAGAGGAAGTAAAGATTTGGGTTTAAATTTAAATTTTGATAAGTGTGAATTAACTGTTTTATCTAAAGATCATTCCAATATACTATCAAATTTTTTAAGTATTGTCCCTAATCTGTCAGTAATTCCCATTTCAAATTTTAATTTATTAGGAAGTGCTTTTTCGTCAAATGAAATTGCATACTCAATTAATAAAAAGACAGAATTTTTAAAATCTCTTAGCACCAAATTAAAATTTATAGACTCACGTATTTCCTATTATTTACTAAAATATTCCTTTACCATACCTCAAATGTCTTATTTGTTAAGATGTTCACCTTGTTGGAAATCTCCAGAATTACTTTGGTTACAAAGCACTCTTCCAGTAAAATTTGGAGGTCTTGGAATAAGAGATACATCCACCCTGTCTATTTCTGCCTTTTTAGGTTCAATCAATGACGTGTCAGGTTTACTTTCCAAAATTTTACCTTCCTTATTCTTGCGACAGTAGATAATGATTTCAGTAATTGTTTTCTAAGATGGTTATCTGTTTGCAATCTTCAAAATGAACCAAAAGAATTACCAAAAAACAGAAAGATTTTGACTTTTTAATTTGCCAAGCTCGTCACAAATATATTATAAACATGTGACAGACAAGTGAAGATAAGGCACGTCTACTTGCTCTTCAGGCCCCTAAGAGTAATGCTTGGATTAACGCACTTCCATATTCGTCCTTGGGAAATTTGTTAGATAACAAAACATTCCATATTTCCATCGCTCTCAGACTTGGTCTGCCTGCGTGTGGAGAGCACACCTGCGTTTGCGGCGAAAATGCTGATATTTATGGCCTACATGGGTTAAGCTGCAAAAAAAGCGCAGGGCGTTCTTCTAGGCACAGTCAGATAAATGACATTATCAAAAGAGCTCTGATTTTAGCTGAAAATCCTTCAGTGTTAGAGCCTCTTGGAGTTTGCAGAAGCGATGGAAAAGGGGTAGATGGAATGACCTTAATTCCCTGGAAATATGGAAAACAATTACTTTGGGACGCTACTTGCAGCCCTACACTTGCAAAATCCTATCTGGACAAAACTTCTAATTTTGTGGGTGCGGCTGCTCGTATTGCCGAAAATAAAAAACATCTAAAATATAAAGAGCTTGAAGAACGCTTTATCTTCATTCCTTTTGCTGTTGAAACTTTTGTTCCTTTGGGTGATGAGGCTAAGGGTTTTATTAATGAAATTTGCAAAAAAATACAATGCAAAAAATCTCGAAGTTTCATTATCCAAAGAATTGGTTTAGCTGTGCAACGGGGTAATGCAGCATCGGTAATAGGAACAATCCAGGAAGACCTAGGACTTGATGAAGTTTATAATGTTTAAATATAGATTAAGTTATTTATTTAATTTTAGAATATTGTTATTTGGTATTTATAACATTAAATAAAAATATTATTGCAACTAAAAAAAAACTTGTTTTTAAACTAGTATTGTTAGATTTTTTATCAAATTTGGTAGGAACTTAAGTAGTGGGGTCACTTCAGATAAGTGTTTTTGGTATAGTCACAATTTTAACACAAATTATTTTTAAACTGTTCATAATTTAATTTATTTTTAATGTACTTTTAGATGACTTCTAAAACAAAATATAAAATTATAAATTACAAAAGTTTTAATTCTTTATAAAATGGACTTATTTTTTATCATATAGATACAAAATGATTCTCCTTCTTCTTCTTAGTCATTTTCTATCCTCTGGATATAGGCCTTTCTCATATTTTTTTAGGTGTTCAGGTGTCCCCCCATAGTCTCCATCTCGTTACTTTTTCGGTCCAGTTATCCGTGTTTCGGGCAATGTGTCCAGCCCAGTTTCATTTTAGAGCACCTACTCGTCTCGTTACATCCTCTACCCTAGTTCTATGTCTTATCTACTCCTTAGTTTTGTGATCTTAAGGTGTTATTTTTAGCATTTTCCGCTCTATGGCTCTCTGGTGCACCTTTAACTTATTAAGTATTTACCTTGTTAAGACCCATGTTTAGCTACCATAAGTTGTTACTGGGAAGACGAATTCCTTATAAATTCTAGTTTAAAGTTTCAAAGGAAGATTGGAGTTAAAAAGTTTTCGCAATCTACCATACGCTGCCCATCCTAGGTGTAATCTACGGTCAATTTCAAGCTCTTGGTTGTTTTTATTGTTATTTCCTGACCTAGGTAGATATCCCAATCAACTCTCTCTGCTTGTTGTCCCTGTATTTTTTTTTTGTTCTATGTTTGTCCGTTGGGTTATCATGAATTTAATTTTTGTGATGTTTTATTTTCAATCCAACTTTTTTGCTTTTTTCAAAAAATTGATGCTATTAGCCGTTATTATGTGGTAATTAATCATCATGAAGAACACTGATAAATAAAACTACTATGTTTTTTTACCACTAAAATATATTCACAATCGAATACTACTTATAACGCTAAAGATAAAACCAACAAATTTGATAAATCAGGAGTTTATAAGTTGAAATGTTCAGAATGTGATAACTTTTATATAGGACAAAGCGGTAGGAGCATAAAAACTCGCTATTTAGAACATTTTAGATCATATAAACTACAAAAAACAGACTCTACTTTTGCTAATCATTGTTTAGGACAAAAACACAAATTCTCTAATTTAAATAATATCGAAATATTACACTATTCAACCAAGGGCCATAAATTAAACTGTTTGGAATCCCTAGAAATATACAAAGGCAATAAAAATAATAATGTACATATGCTTAATGACCAAACCGAACTTGTATTTTCCCCGCTATTTACTGTCGCCAAACCATAATAAACTGTTAATTGCTCCGCCGCTTCCTAAGAATATATTTACCACTTAGAGGTATAAATTCACCTTATTTTTGTATTGATACTTTAGTCTGAAAAAAATTTTGTTGGAAAATGACTCTGTGAGTTGAAACTGCAGTAACAATAATTGTGAATATATTTTAGTGGTAAAAAAACATAGTAGTTTTATTTATCAGTGTTCTTCATTTTTGCTTGTAATTGTAACTCCATAAGCTTGTCTTGCAATTCTTCACAATTCAGGGCAAATATGGCAATGTCACCCGCGAATCAATTCATTCTCTTGTTTTCCCAATGTAAATTTTTAAATATGTCTTCTAGCACTATGGTAAATAGCTTAGGTAAAATAATATTACCCTGTCTGACGCCTCTATTGATTTTGATTTCTTCGGTGTCTTCATGCAACCTTATCTTCATTTTCGAATGCTCTATTAGTGACAGTATAATGTTAATATACCTTTGGTCTATCCTTTCATTGTCCCTATAATTGCCCAGAATTCCACTGTGCCTTTCTAAAATCAATAAATGCAAACCACAAGGGAATATTGTACTTCATTGATTTCTCGTTTAACATTCTGACGGTAAGTAGATGTTCGATTGTACCCATGCCTTTTCCAAATCCTGCTTGTTAATAAGGTTGGTATGTGTCTAGTTTTAATTTAAATCGGTTTGTTAATATTTTTTTTTACTCCTATATTAGTAAGAACCTAATTACACACCGTTTACTTTATCAGTAAATCTCTAATTACAAACACTATACTGTAAGAAGCCAAACTGTGCGTAAGGGCAGTTACGTAATAATATATTACGTAACAGTTCCACAATCGCATTAGCCGCGAGCCCCCAAAATCTTGAAAACTTTCAATAGATTTTACGTAAAGCTGGCTATGAAACAAATAGCATCGCCTTGACAACGCAAATGTTTGTATTATTATTTGTATTGTTACTTAAAGTTTACATAATCTTCTGCTTTTATTTATAAAAACTAAACATAAAGTCGTAGAAAAAATATAGTACACAACTCGAGTGGTACCATTACACACTTCTGAATTCGGTACTCGCTCACGCTCGTACCGTAATTTCGAAATCGTGTAATGGGCTTCTTACCACTCTCGGTATGTAATATACTATTATAAATAGTTTATATACTTGTGACAGAAGGCCTATTAGTCTGTAGATTTTTAAGTTGCACGAATCACCGTTTTAATATATTAGCACGATTATTGCGGTGTTCCAATCGTGTGGAATTGTTACTTCGAATAGGCACCTATTAAATAGCAATATTAGCTCCCCCACCAGCAAGTCTTCCCCTTCCATTAACATTTCGGGTATGATGTCATCCTCTCCTGCCGCATTATCTTTACTAATATTATAAAGAGAAAAAAATGGATTGCTTGTTTCCATTGAATAGGCTCCAAAACTACTGGATTGATTTAAAAAATTCTTTTACGATTAAAATCCTATATTATCCCTGATGAACATAAGCTAGGAAAGAAGTTTAGCAAACTCACCCCCTAAAGGAGGGGGGGGTGAAAGTTTGAATTGAATCATTTCTGACCTTAGAAAAAAATAATATACAAATATCTTTATTCTGAAGAAGATCTAAATATTTTTTTATTTAAACTAAATATAGCCTTTTGAACATCTTGAAATATGCCCTAATAAATAAAAAAAGAAAGCACTTTTGGCCTGAAGCCCCACTTCTAAATAAGTTTTACAGACGCCTTAAGTTACCTAAGACTTGAACATAAATAAATTAGCATAACTTTTACAACCTAAAATCAGGTTTCACTTTTGCTGTGGAACATATTTTCCTTATTCCATTTTCCATAAAAAAAAATCTATCAACAGAAACGTTGTTCGTAACCGTAAAAACAAAATAGACACTTTATATTTTACATTTTTATTTTCTCTTTGACGTGTAATGTAGAATGCCTTTCTATTTGCATTGCTTTCGAAAATTTCCATCGACAAATTTACTGTTGAATTGAAATGGCTTCATTGACATAGATACTTTCCAAGAATTTTTAAAATACATAAAAAAAACCTTTGTAAGCAAAAATTCTAATATGAAAATAAATTTTTTTTTTATTTTGGTTACATATATATATATATATATATATATATATATATATATATATATATATATATAATATATATATATATATATATATATATATATATATATATATATATATATATATATATATATATATATATATATATATATATATATATATATATATACAGGGTGTTACTTAATGGTATGTCATAATTTGAAGGAGGCATTCCTGGATCGATTTTAAGTCGAAAAGTTCATATAAACGTGGGCCCTAAAATGCTTAGTTATTAAGATACAGGGTGTTAAAGTATTATTTTATTTTCACTTTTTAATACTTTTTTCAAAGACGGTTTGAGATATTGAACTGAATTTGGCACAGGATATTATGGCATAAAAACACACTTTCAGATGTTCATTTAATTTTTTTTGCAACCAGTGACGTAGCTATGACGAATTTTCAAAACAATTTTACAAAAAATACTAGCCATTGACTTGGGAAAAAATTATGGTTTTGTAATAATTATCAATCAATTATAAACAAAAAATCCCTCTTTCATTTTTGCCGTAAAACTTACCGTTTGGGAGAAATCGTTAATTAAAAAAATGTCTTATGTACCCAAATTGCATCTTGAAAAATTATTATTGAAATAAATCAAGTTAGCTTTGCTCGTTGCCAGCGATTGTTGTTTTGTTGTTGTAAACATTATGACACTGACGTTAATTATCATTCTTGACAGTTTGTATTTATTTCTCCTTCGATCTTAAAACGTGCATTTTGTTAGTTAAAAAAAATGGTAAATTATTCTAATTTGGAAATGACACAAATGCATTTCCTTTATGGTCTAACTAATGGTAATGCTGTGGAGGCGCGGCGTTTGTATCAAGAAAGGTATCCTAATTCCGCTCTCCCAGATAGACGAACATTTATAAACATTCATCGTCGTCTGACTGAATCTGGCAGTTTTAAAACTAATATTTCCGAGGGAAGGCCCTGTACGCCACCGGCAGTGGAGGAGGCTGTCCTGCATGCAGTCGAAGAGGATCCAACCACAAGTACGCGAAAAATAGGTATGGCATTAAACATCTGCTACAAGACGGTATGGGAGATTTTAAGAGGTTCTTTGTTATATCCTTTTCACATACAAAGGTTTTAGGCATTGCTTCCAGATTATGAACCACGTACACAATTTTGTAGATGGTATCTCCAAAAAGTAACAGAAAATCCTCATTTTGATGCCAAAATATTGTTTACGGACGAAGCAAATTTTTCAAGAAATGCAATAACCAATTTCCATAACAATCATTACTGGGCCCAGGAAAACCCTCATCCATTACAGAGACACATTTTCAGGAACAATTTTCACTGAACGTTTGGATCGGTATCGTATCCGACCATTTAATTGGACCATTTTTTTACCAGGACGCCTTAACGGGCAGGATTATTGTAATTTTCTCCAAAATGATTTGCCTTTTCTTCTTTTAAAAGGTTCCTCTTCAGTTACGGCAACAACTTTGGTTTATGCATGATGGCGCTCCCGCCCACTTTAGCATATTGGCTCCCTGAGCATTTAAATAGAGCCTACCAAAATCATTGGATAGGGCCCTGGAGGACCACAATTTTGGCCACCTAGATCGCCTGACCTGAACAGCCTAGATTTTTATTTGTGGGGACACCTAAAAACATTAGTTTATCATACACCAATTGTGACATTAGAAGAACTCAGAAATAGAATTATTGACGGATGTGAAACTATCCGAAACAAGCATGGAATTTTTGAAAGGGTTTGTAATTCAATGAGAAGAAGAGCAGAAGCCTGCATAGAGGCGAGAGGTGGTCATTTCCAACATTTTTTGTAAATTATGTATGTATTGTATTTAATTGTTATTGCTTTTTGTTCACTAGTTTGTAAGAAAATAGCTTAAAAATAAATATTTGAAAAATATATTTAAAATTGAAAATAAAAGTTTAACACAATCAAGAATGATAATTAACGTCAGTGTCATAATGTTTACAACAACAAAACAACAATCGCTGCATACTGAGCAAAGCTAGCTTGATTTATTTCAATAATAATTTTTAAGATGCAATCTGGGTACATAAGACATTTTTTTAATTAACGATTTCTCCCAAACGGTAAGTTTTACGGCAAAAATGAAAGAGGGATTTTGTTTATAATTGATTGTAATTATTATAAAACTATAATTTTTTTCCCAAGTCAATGGCGTAGTATTTTTTTGTAAAATTGTTTTGAAAATTCGTCATAGCTACGCCACTGGTTGCAAAAAAAATTAAATGAACATCTGAAAAGTGTGTTTTTATGCCATAATATCGTGCCAAAATTCAGTTCAATATCTCAAACCGTCTTTGAAAATGTATTAAAAGTGAAAATAAAATAAACTTTAACACCCTGTATCTTAATAACTAAGCATTTTGGGGCCCACGTTTATATGAACTTTTCGACTTAAAATCGATCCAGGAATGCCTCCTTCAAATTATGACATACCATTGAAAACATCTCCTGTATATATATATATACAGGGTGTTACTTGGTATGTCATATTTGAAGAGGCCTGGACGATTTGTCGAAGTTCATAGCTAAAATCTTGGTCCAACGTACAGGGTGCTTTTGCTTCTCGTTTTTCTTATTTTTTACCAATGACCTAGCAGACAAATTTGGGCGCTAGGGACAAATTTTCGTCCACGTTTTGATGTTTAGAGTGCGCCAGCTACTACTCATTGTTTTAGATGTCGAACTTTAAACTTGAATTTTAAACCTGTTTATTAAAGAATAAGTTACTTTAAATTCATCTGCATCAAAAAGTATACTTTATTTGTCTCTGAGCAGGGTTCTCGAGATAAACACACTTTAGGATCCCACAATTTTTTTATGGAAACTGAATTTTGTGCTTTCAAACTTTGCATAGTGATAATTTAACACGATGATCAAAGGTCTTTCAGGGCACAAAAGCCGAAAACGCCTCCAACCCCTAAAATCACCCTCAAAGGTCCCCAATTCCCCAGTGACTTTGAGGGTGTTTTTGGGGGGTTTGGGAGGCGTTTTCGGTTTTTGTGCCCTAAAAGTTTTTGATCACCGTGTTAGAACTACCACTATGCAAAGTTTGAAAAACATGCCAAAATTCATTTTCCATAAAAAAATTGTGGGATCCTTTAAAGTGTGTTTATCTCGAGAACGGCTACTCCTAGACACTTAAATAAAGTATACATTTTTGATGCAGATGGATTTATAGTAACTTATTTTTTAATAAACAGGTCAATATTCTAAGCTTAAAAAAAGTTACGACATCTAAAACAAGTGAGGAAGGCCGTAGCTGGCGCCCTCTAGTAGCAACATCAAAAGCGTGGACGAATTTAAATTTCTCGCCTCAGAAAACCCCAGATCCAAATTTTGTACCGCTAGGTCATTTGGTTCAAGAATAATTAAGAAAACGAAAGCAAAATTAAAACTTTAACACCCTGTATCTTAATAACTAAGCATTTTAGGGCCCACGTTTATATGAACTTTTCGACTTAAAATCGATCCAGGAATGCCTCCTTCAAATTATGACATACCATTAAGTAACACCCTGTATATATATATATATATATATATATATATATATATATATATATATATATATATATATATATATATATATATATATATATATATATATATATATATATATATATATATATATGTATATATATATATATATATATATATATATATAATATATATATATATATATATATATTATATATATATATATATATATATATATATATATATATATATATATATATATATATATATATATGTATATATATATATATATATATATATATATATATATATATATATATATATATATATATATATATATATATATAATATATATATATATATATATATATATATATATAATATAATATATATATATATATATGATATATATATATATATATATATATATATGTATATATATATATATATATATATATATATATATATATATATATATATATATATATATATATATATATATATATATATATATATATATATATATATATATTTTTTTTTTAAAAAAAAAAAAATATATATATATATATATATATATATATATATATATATATATATATATATATATATATATATATATATATATATATATATATATATATATATATATATATATATATATATATATATATATATATATATATTATTCTTACAACGTAGTCTAGTTTGATTTGCTCTCCCAGAAATATAAAAATTCTAAGTATTTTGACTGCCACGTTTATACAGGGTGTCACAGATTCAAGTGCATGCATGGGGATCTCGAAAACCGTAAGAGATACGAAGTCGGTTAAATTATGGCAAAGTTGTGTTTTTGCGTAACTAACTAGGTCCACTTTAGAAAGTTGCAAAATTTCTAGTACTTCCGGAGATATCCGAAAAAAACCGAAATTTGCCAATTTGGTTTTTATTTTTTTTTTTTTGACGTTATTTAAAGAGATATGGAAAAACAAAAGATACTTTCTTATGGTTACTTTTTAAGCTCTATAAAACAGCGTTGAGAGATTTTCCCCGCGACGTTTCGTTTTAGTTAAACCATCATCAACTTTATTTTTTTTAATATGAACCTGGGTTTTTTATTTAATTTTTTTGAACCACTTATTATCCGAATTACAAAAATGTATAACACTTAATATATATTAATAAATATGGAAAGCCCCTACAAGAAATGATGTGCATTCCTTGTCTAACTCATTGTCTCCTATGAAAAATATGTTTATTTAACAGAAAAATATTAAGTGTTATACATCATGATTGATTGATTGATTGATGAAATAAATACACAAGTTGAGGTTTACATCATTGTAATTGGAATTATAACTGCTTCAAAAAAATGCAATAAACAATTGAGTGCCGTATTTAAAAAAATAAAGCTGATGACGGTTTAAGAAAAACGAAACGTCGTACGGCAAATCTCTCAACTCTATTTTGTAGAGCTTAAAAAGTGGCCATAAGAAAGTGTCTTTTGTTTTTCCATATCTCTTTAAATAACGCCAGAAAAAAAAAATAAAAACGAAATCGGCAAATTTCGGTTTTTTCCGAATACCTCTGGAAGTACTCGAAATTTTACAACTTTCTAAATGGCATGTTGTTGGACACCTAAATGCGCAACTTTGCAATAATTTAACCGACTTTGTATCTCTTAAGGTTTTCGAGATCTCCATGCATGCACTCGAATCTGTGGTACCCTGTATATTTCAAATATATAAAGAATAATTGGTATTTACTTACCATAGCAAAAAAAAATTGGTATGTATGTATATAAAAATGGCTTCACAATTATTTAACATTTTTTTTAATGTACACTGAAGACGAAAGTTTAATTTTGTTAATTAACAACTGTCTTACTGGTTGAAAAATTAACTCTAATACCCGGTTGCAGAAAGCGTGATTAGTACTTTGAATGTTTAACGAAATGTCAGATTTTGACAGGTTACCTACTAAAACCATTAAATAACATTGACATAACGGTTTGTTAAACATTCTAAACCTTGATTAACTTTTGTGCAACCCGGGGTATGTCATGTTTTTTACGAGAATTAATTTTTTACGGTGTTCTGAAAACACCATGATTTTTTAAAATTTTTTAGTTAATATTTAATACCCTAAAAAAAATATTTAGTGTGACGTACTCACATTTTCAGCGTTAAATCAAAATTATAAATAATGAAGATAGTAGTCCGGGTGTTTGGACTTTTTATTGAAAATTTCCTTTTCTTCAAGGATCTTTTTTGCAATTTTTGCTATCTATTATGGTTTTTGAGTTATCATAAAAAATCGAAATGACATTTGTTTCATTTCGTTTTTTGTTAATAACAATTGCAATTTTTATTGGTAGAAAAAATCCTTTAAACGCCTTTCTCAGATTCGCATTCCGTGTCGAATGAGCAATTGCTTATATTTTTCGAAGCCTTTTAACTATTTTTTGCAGGAAACACTCTTATCGACCAGACTACAGTAATGGTATAAAAGTATTAAAAACTATTATGGGTATATGGTCGAAGAATTTTAGAGATTTATATAGATAACTCCATTGAGCTGTTAGATTATCTGGAGAAAGCATCGATTTGGAATAAGCGTATCATCATAAACGCACATTCTAACGTTCTGCCAGTGATGAATGAAACGTCTGTACTCAAACAATAAAATCCACCAAACCCCGGGAAAATGGTTACTACAGATACTATTTTGTCGTAAAGCTTCTTTCTGTTTCATTTACTTGATAGTATATAATGATTAAATTTTACTTAATTTATTCTTAAAATTACATTAAATTAAGCTCTACTATTGTATTTTAAACTGTGAATAATATTTGTTATATTTATTACTATAAAGTATTACACAGAAAAGTAATAATGTCAAAATACTATTTTGTTTTTGGGCAGCTACTAATAAAGGCGCGACAACGTGACAACAGTGCATTTTTTGTAAAGGCATACTTTAGCCACCTTTGGCTTCGCTCGACAGATGACACATTTAATATGGCGTTTTAGTATAAATGTTTCTTGTTGTTTTTTGGGTTATTTTTGTGACAATTGTTTAAATTTGAGTTTTGTGTAAGTACTTTTAATAAATTAAAATGGTAAGGCAGTGCCAAGTGTATAAAGTGACGGATGTTTGCGATTGCGTTTATGAATGAAATGCTTTCTCTATCTATGATGTCAGCTCATTGAATAACTTTTTTTTTTATCTTTATGACAGCTCACGAAGGATTATTATATATGTATATTATATCCTACGGATTATATATACATATATAGACCTAAGTACCAAAGTACCGTGAGTGCCGGGTTTTCCGGTGTTTAACCCATTTCTTCCCAGTTGTTCCGTCAACGTTGTCCAAGCACTGAAACATGCAAATATTGCATTTCACAGCACCTTTTAGACAACGCGGTAGTGCCACCACGGACGTTATTTTTAAATAACTACTACCTAAAAGTGTCTCTCCGGCACTGGGAATCGAACCCGGATCGACGGGCCCGCGGTCCGAAACTCTGACCACTACGCTACCGGAGAAACAACTCTTTATAATACGTCATAATATACAAAATTTGTTAATTTTCGTGTATAAAAGTGCTAGACAAACAAAGTAGATTATTTTTGGGCATTTCACGCTTACTTAAAAGGTTTTCTGTGATTAATGTTCTGATATCATTATCAGTATTTGTTTATAAGATATCGGAAAAAAATAACATTATTATAGGAATCTAATTTTATCCCTATGAAAAAATAACATAATTGTGTCTAAAACGGTCTACTCACATACAGGGTGTCCCAGAATATGTGGGCAATCTTTCGGAATCTAATAGAAAACCTTGAAATATTTTGACAAGTTCCCATAAACTTTTTCCCTACCACCCTCCCCTATGGAGATACAGGTACATAACGGACGCTCCTGCAAATCGTTTTTTTTTAAAGTTTTGAAAATACTAGACGTAACTATATGAGTTTTTTTAAAATGAACCCATCATATCATATTTGTCTCATTTAGTTTGCCAGGGACGGACTAGCTTTGACATAATAATAGCAATTTTTTTAACACCCTGTGTGATAAAGGCTCAACAATATTATTTTTAAATAGCTTCAGCCTTAAACTAAAAAAAGGTATTCTTGATTGACATCGATACAATCAGCTGTTTACGAGAAATAAAATATGATGGTTGGTAATTTTTTTAAATAATATAGGGTGTTTTATATGAACATATGTCCTAAACGTGTTAACTTTGAGATACAGGGTGGTAAATTTTTCAAACATAAATAATTTTTTTATACACACACACACATATATATATATATATATATATATATATATATATATATATATATATATATATATATATATATATATATATAAATAAGGTTAAACTTCTTGAGCCTTGTTATAAATAATAACAAAAAGGTAGAAATTTTTAGGCATAGAGGCTCGTTAATAAATGAAAGAAAAATAAAATAAAATATCCTGGTAGGTATGATTACTAAGGTTGCTAGTTTTAAAATTACGAGGCCTCCAAATATATGGATAGCAGCACTCAATTGTTTATTGCATTTGTAGGATAATAAGAGGTTCAAAAAATAAAATAAAAACCTAGGTCCGTATTTAAAAAATAAAGTTGATGATGGTCAAACGAAAACGAAACGTCTACGGAAAATCTCTCAACGCTGTTTTGTAGAGCTTAAGAAGTGGCCATGAGAAACTGTCTTTTGTTTTTCATATCTCTTTAAATAACGTCAGAAAAAATAAAACGAAATCAGCAAATTTCGGTTTTTCCGGACATCTCCGGAAGTACTCGAATTTTACAACTTTCTAATCGGCATGTTGTTAGGCACCTAAATGCGCAACTTTGCCATAATTTAACCGACTTCGTATCTCTTACGGTTTCCGAGATCCCCATGCATGCACTCGAATCTGTGGCACCCTGTATATATATATATATATATATATATATATATATATATATATATATATATATATATATATATATATATATATATATATATATATATATATATATATAATATAGTGGGTTTTAAATAAAGTATTTAAGCAATTTTTAAAGTTATTTAAACCTCTACAAAATATTGTTTTAAGTATTTTAAAAATATTTAAAAAAATAGGTCGTGTAGAATAAGTTTTACTTTGGCTTTAAGCCTTCGTGGACTGTCCGAAAATTAAAAAAAATCTGATAAACGATAATTTTATTATTATTATTAAATTCTTTATTTGTTAAATATTTCAGCTAATCATAGACAAATTAAATATTACTAAAAATAATTTACAATAACTTGCTTATAAATGAAAAGTGGGTACTCAGAGCCATTTTAAAATATTTAAAAATGTAAATCATGGCCAAGAAAATTAACCAAAAAAAAGAACTGCTAAAAACCACATAACAGCTTCAAAATACGTCATATCATAAAATACTATAAATAAAAGTCAAAAATATGTACAATTACTAGATAATAAATAGCTTAATAAATCCTAATATAAAAACAAACAAAAAACAAAACAAAAAAATAATAATCTAATTTGGGGTCAGAGTAAAGCCCAAAACAAAAAAAAAACAAATCAAACAGCTAACACACACGTTACAAAATGTTGCATTTTTTGGGAGATAGGTCTCGTTGTATTTAAAAAGTTGAAAATAAATTGACATTTTTTAATACCTGAGACAACTTATTAAAAGTATTAAAACCTTCAAAAAAGGGATTTTGGCACATTTTTTTATTTTTTGGTGCAACAAAAATTGTGCAGAAAAGTACCACTTTTCGCACTTGTAAGATAAAAAACAATTTAAATAAAGTAGATTTTTACATTTTTCTTTAACTTATGACCTCTCGGACGCACACGTGTGTGCAAAATAGGCCTGCCCACACGCATATATGTATAATATTCAAAATTATTGTAAAATGCCGGGACATATTCCGTAAAGGACAGAAAAATGTTCATTTCCATAAAACATATTAAATTGGAAAACTCCGGGATAACCGGAATTTAAATAAGGGTGTTAGAGTTGTGACACTGCTCGACAGTATTCCCTTACATTAAAATTAATTTTACTTTCAGTCACTTGTTAAGAATTAAAAAACAACTTTTTTAGGGTACCGCCAGAAAAAAATATTTAATGGATTTATTAGCGTTCGTAAAGTATAACTTTTTTGACCGCATGTACTTTATGGACGCTTTTTATGACTTTTGACCAGGCCAAAGTTAAAAAATAGTCTACATTAGTCTACCAATTCAATGTTAAAATCTGCAATTATGGTTAAAAAAACATTGACATTGGAAAGTTTTCAAAATTGGGTGCATTTTGAAAAACACGCAGTACAGGACACCAGGCGAAAAAGTCCGCAATTTTTATCAGAAATAATGATAATAAGTTCATAACAGAAGACCAAGATGATAAAAATTTCTTCTTGCAAGTGTTAGGAACTCTATTTTTTCTACGAGCGTATTAAGGTTGATGACACAAAAAAAATGTTTTAAACAAAATGCAAGTGAGAAGATAAAATTAAAAAATTATTAAACAGTAATAATAATAAATAATGTTATGAAAACAAGGACTTTTAACTATCTTAGAATGTTATTTATAATAGTTTATATTAAAAGTACAATTTGTCATATGTTGTACATTTACGGTAGAAGCTAAATCAAGCAGACGGTTTGAGCAGATGGATAAACCAGAACTGACGCTGAAGTAATAGATATAGCTGCAGGCTGTAGACATGGCGTCGACTCAAGAGAATTTATGGTATTATTTTTCGAACATTGCTTGATATAATTTTATTAGCAATTTCCATTTTATGTGTTATTGATTCATCTATATAACTTTCTGCAACCGAAGAAGATTTCCATCCTTCGTGCCGTTTTAGGTCTGTAATGTCTGTCCCAGAAGAATTAGCCAATAAAGTTGCAAAGGACCTCTTAAAAAAGTGTCCGGTATACCCTTCAGAATTTTCAAACTTAAGGATCCTATCAGAGGTTTTTTTTTCGATTTGTAGTGTTTGATGGACGCAATTCTATATATTTTCTGTAGTAGTAAATATTATTTTAACCGCAAACAACAAAGGTTCGTGGTACATGTGTCTTTGTGTCTGGTGTGTTAACCACTAAAATATTTTTCTTATCTTCAATGTCATCCCAAGTTAAATTTCTTAGCTCTTGGCGACGGCAAGCTCCAGCAATTCCAAAAAATAGGCACAATTTTATGGAACAAATATATGTTATCCGGAGCTTTGGACAACAATTTAGTGATATCTTCTTTGGTCAACGTTTTAGATTTTTTAAATTTGCTGATCTCCACATTTGGCTTTAGTTTTATTATCATTTTCAACATGAAATATTTGGCCCATATTGTAGACGGCTTCAACTTCTTAGAAAGTTCGGCAAAATATGCTAGATAAACCTCCTCTGTGTCCAATGTATAAACGTTTTTTTGGGAACATCAATCGTTGAAAAACGAATATTCTTGTTTATATCTACGAGCAGATGTCTTCGGTATAATTTCTAAAGTAGCTACATTAGCAGAATGCAAAACATCTTGCGAAATTTTGTGTTCCATATTTTATACAAGATTATACATGACACTTCGAAATTATTTTAAAAGTAAATAAAAACTCATCATCATAGAAACCGCAGGTAACTGGGTGAATCAACAATACAATTATTCAACGTCACACTTATTATTTTAGGTGTTGAGAGCCATAACACCCACAAAATCTTAAAAAGTGCATTAATATGCATTTTCAATTTCAGAAAACCTTTACCTAAAAAACCACAAATTTTTTTAAACCCAATTTTTTCCTTTGGTTAATTGGATGTCCAGTCTGGTTCTCAACGCCTCATTTAACGTTTGTAAACTCTTCTCGCACTAGTGCGGAAATAATATACCTTTCAGCACTAGTGCGGGAATAATGTCTTCCCACAAAAAATAATGTGGGAAGAACAATTTTCCGCACGCTCGTAGAAAATAGTTATTTACCTAACAAGTACAGAAAGGGTGGAAAAGACACTTTCCGTACGTGTTAGGTACAACATTTTTTCTACGAGTGTGTGGAAAAAGTCAAACTAAACAACCATTAGATAATATTTATTTTTACCATTACTACTTATTATTATTAACAACATTTATCGTAAAAGAACAGTTGGTAGGATTTTGCAAATGAATCGCAGAGGCAAGTTGTTTTGGGTAAGTTGCGGAGTTGGAGATTGCCGTTGAGGTGGAATTGAACCGGTCGTCGTAACAGAGACACATTGTTGCTTGCTAGAAGACGGTACAAAGGGCCTTGAGTGCGTTTTGCTGTGTTTAAAGCTGGATTAATTTTGGGATAATATTTTGTTTGATAAGTCCTTCTTGAAACTTGTAGAGCTTTCTAGGTAGCCTTCTGCAACAGATGATGACTTCCAACCTCCAAGTCTTTAAATATTCGTTATGCCTTCACCAGAATTAGCTAACATTGTAGATGAGGAACGCCGAAAGCTATGTCACGTGTAAAGTTCTGGGTTTGGAAGACGTAAATAGGCAGCTATTTCAGAGGGCATCTTGCCAAAAGTATTTATTCCTATGCACTGGACAGTACAAGACAATTTTTTGTAATTAATAAAAAATCTTCTGTGTGGCGTTTCGGGCTTTCGTAAACTGGAATACTTTCTATACAAAGCTAGATATTTTCCATTTTCAATTTCCTCGGAAATGACAAAAATTCGGCTAGAATGGTTTTTGGAGTCTGGAATATTTACAATTAAAAGAGTCCCCTTATCGTCAATATCATGAATGCTAATTTTCATCAATTCTTCTCGACGACACGCACCAGCTAGTTCGAAAATTGTAGCTACCTTCATCGCTAGATAGACATCATTTGGAGCATCATTAATAAATTTTGCTATTTCATCTATCGAGAAAATTTTGGCCTTTTTGGGTCTAAATCCCACATTTTGCTTCTTCAGAAATGATGTAACTTTGAAATATTTGCTTAAATCCATGTTCTTTTCGATCTTAATGACACTTTTTAACATGGAATACCTTGACCATAAGGTATTGGGTTTACATGTTTTAGCAAGTTCCGCAAATATGCCATAAATACTTCTTCTTCCATACTTTTGATTTTTTCTTGCCACACCAGCTTGTCAATGCTGTATATTCTTTCTCGTACCTGTGCCTCGACTTGGACGGCAACAAATCTAAATTTGCTATTTCGGTTGCTTTGAGAATGGATTCAGGTAATTTCTCGTCAGACGACTCCATGGGAAACGTTTTTTATTCAAAATCGACGATGCTGATCAGAATGTACTAAAGACACTTTTAATTATCGATGACTTTTAATGACTTTGATCTTTTATAATATGGACACCGGCACCGGTCAAAACTATTCATCTGACAAGCAAGTTTAATATATACCAGGATCTTTGAAACAATGTTTTTAAAACAATATTAATTTTTAGTGAATATTTCGTTGATTTAACACCTAATTTGTACAAATAAAAGAATACTATGCGAATAACAGAATTATACTAAGTCAAACTTCAGAATTAAAAACATTTTAAGTACCTGTTTAAGTGGGAAATTTGCAATGGTTTACTTTTCCGCATTAGTGCGGAAAAGTGATCATTTTCCGCACTAGTGCGGAAAAGTGACACTTTCCAAACTAAATTGCGTGCGGAAAAGTGCTGCGTTCCACACGCTAGTAGAAAAAGTAAATTTTAATTTTATTACATTTTGCATAAAAAATATTATTAATCCCGCAACAGTTGCAACTTAAAACATTTTGGTACCATTTAAAACAACTGTGAAACTTGCCTAATTGTAGTGGAAACGCTCCCTAATATGGTGTTTGCGAAAACTCGCCCGCAAGTTAATTTGTACTCGAAAATGCAACGGGAAATCTCGAGTATGGTGTCAGGGGTGACCTAATCGTCGGAAATTTCATAAATATTTAGGGCAGCACATATGGAATAAATTATATATTCCGTAGAGGATAAAACGGGATTGGGTTAAGGACGGAATGAAATGAATAGCAGCACCTACTATTTTTTTAAAGGTCTAATTATTCTTATTATATCCTTGAAAGTGTTAGACAATGTTACGGTTTCAATAACACTAAAATCTTGGACTTCCATTGTCTTTATTTGTTAATTGATTCACAACGTTTCGGTTATTTTTAAAAGCTACGACTTATATACTATCCGTTATTCACGCCTCGTACATTTTTCTTTAAAAATTCGTTGTCATCGTCACTTTTAATGCAATTAAAAGATGCAAAAATCTTCGCATTCTACGTTCGAAACGAACAAGCACATCATTCGTTCTCGTTGGAAATGTTTTGATATTTTAAGTTTCCATTGTTATCCCTTAATAAGATTACCACATACCACAACTCTTCAATATTTTCCAACACACTACTTGCATAGCTGCATCAAACAAACAAGTTTGCTACACTGGAGACTAAATTCATATCCCGATCTTTATAATGGGATTATAAAGAAAAACTGAAAACCTAATAAATTACCCAAAAATATCGTCCACCCGAATTTACAAAAAACCGAGGTAAATCTACCAAAAGATTAGAAATCTAAAAATGTGGCAACGCTGGACCCACGCATCTGCATCGTGTCATCTATACTCAAGACTAAATTTTACCAAAAAAAAATATTTAGCAGGTTGTTCTTAGATAAACAAAGAACAAGATATAACGTGGTCGTGATTCAAAATTAATTTTGTGCAAAAAGCTAATTGTACAGTGACGGTCATTAGATCTGTTGTCAAATTTAGACTTTTCTGCCAATTTTTGTAAATCGCTCTTTTTAACCTTGTTTTACTTTTAATTACTATAAATAAAGCAAAAGGTAAAAGAAAATATTTATATTTTATAAAAACTAACTATTTAATAAATTAATTAACAATTTAAAAAATTCAAACAAACTTAAATATCCTTCCAAACAAATTTAATATTTTATTGCGCCCCGTTTTTTTCTAATAGAGTTTAGCCTTCCAGGCATCGAATGGACCAAAGCCCGGGCGTATTTCGGATTGCCTCGTAACTCATTCCACGAATCTAAATTTTTATCCTTAAGTTCGATTACATTTTGCGGCCTAAAGTCATTTTCCCTATTATTTTTTTTAACTAATAAGCCCCAAGAATTTTCCATAACATTTAAATCCGGACTACGTGCGGGCCACGGTAAAGCCCTGATACGCTGTTCTTCTATTCATTCATTGACTTGCCGGGCCGTATGAACGGGACGCGAATTTACAATTCCTCTACCATTACAGTCAAGAGGGTGACTGAATTCGAGTAGTTTTTGTTTGCAGAATATTAGTTAGATTTTCTAATCTATTACGGTACAGAAATTAACTGTATTGGTGTATGATTTGTATGCGAAATTTTTGATTATATAATGAGTAAATGTCTACACTGTGTCAGTCAATATTTACACTGTGGCTCAAATTAAACTAGCACCTAATAAAACACCAAATAAAAATATTTTCTTAATTTATTTATTTTTTTAAATTTGCTTTTACACCAAAGACTGCTTGAATTTGGCTACCCAAAGCACGTACTAACTGAACTTTAAGTAAAACCAATTTTTTTTGCAACGAGTTTTAATGTATCAGTTTAGAGAACACCTTGCAAGTCCGGTACTGTATTAAATATTCCACCCAATTATTGCGCATTTTGTCGAGAACATATCAGCCTACCAGCACTCCAAAACTTAAAAAATAGGTCTAAAATGGAAAAAATTACAGCTAATAAAAAAGGTGCTAGTTTAATTTGTGTGTATATTTCAAATCCTTATGGAAATGCTTATCAAATGGAGTAAAAGAAAATTGTTGCACACTTAAAGACATAAGAACTAAAAACAAGAACTAAAGTTATTAAGAACCTAAGAACTAAAAAATCTCTATAACACGGGGTATTTACTAATATTACTTACTAAATTATTGAACAGAGTTAAGTTATATATATTATATATATATATATATATATATATATATATATATATATATATATATATATATATATATATATATATATATATATATATATATATATATATATATATATATAATATATATATATATATATATATATATATATATATATATATATATATATATATATATATATATATATATATATATATATATATATATATATATATATATATATATATATATATATAAACCCTTAACAGCAGATTTTTATTACAAATAATATTTAAAACTGCATTAAGAATGTGAGAGATGATACTACTTGGCGACGGCGATCACTGGAACGGGTTGGACTTTGTAAAGACAATGGCGCACAAAATAAACTTACAAATTCTATTTTAGTATGGTCAATTTTTGTACCGTAATAGATTAGAAAATGTAACTAATATTCTGCAAACAAAAACTACTCGAATTCAGTCACCCTCTTGACTGTAATGGTAAAGGAATTGTAAATTCGGGAACGGGACACTTATCTTTCTGAAAGATAAAATTTCTGTAGTTTCAAAATTCTTTTAGTTATAAAAATGTATCACAACTCCAAGACACTTACGCTTGAAAAAGCACAATAAATAATGTGTGAAACGTTGCAATAAATAAACTTCCACCATTTGCTTTATTAACCTATTCCCAAGAATAAAAAGGAAAATTATAAATAATGGTTAAAGAAAAAAATAAATAATTATATGTATATATATATATATATATATATATATATATATATATATATATATATATATATATATATATATATATATATATATATATATATATAATTCATAATATATATATATATATATATATATATATATATATATATATATATATATATATATATATATATATATATATATATATATATATATATATATATATATATATACCTGCGCATTAAACCCTCCTTCGATAAAATAACATACATCAAGTCCTTGTGCACTCAGTCACCCCCAAACATTTACCGTCCACTACTTTGGTCCATTTGGGTATATTTTTCATCAAATTGTGTTCCTTGATGCCTGTATACCTTAAGTATTCGATTGTAGCACGACTGAAACACATTTTCATCGATGAATATTATATTTTTCCAAAAATCGAAGGTTCCAAGTAAAATTGTAGAGCAAATTCAATGCGTGGTTCTTTATTTGGATTTGTTAAAAAGGGTTTTAAGGCTGCCGAGTGGCAGCGCAATTCGGATATTTGCCTTATTTTGGGCCGTATCGTTCTAACCGATGCTGGGAAATTGCTTTCCGTTTTTGCTGTAACTACATATTTAAATGGTGGGTTTCTCAAAACCTTAACTAAATTATTGTCTTGTTCTTGATTCGTTAGTTTGGGGCGACCACTTCCAGCTCTTATCTTAAATGAGTGTGTTTCCTGTCATTTTTCTTTAACAAAATGAATAGTTCTCTTTGGGATGTTAAGCTCTTTCGCCACGTCCCTTTCTGGCCAACCTCTGTGCTCAATATAATAAATAATTTATTCTTTTTAGTCCAAAGTTAAGTTTAGCATTTTAATAATATTTTTATACACTGACAACGGAACCTGTTTCTTTATTAGGTTTTTTAACAGGTATTTATATTCAGTAGAAGGTGGCATAAGCCTAATTTACGAAAGAAAAAAAAATTGCAATTTAAATTGTTTAACCTACAAAATCAACACTTTTGTTGAAAAATGCTTTATTATTAAATTTAAGAGATAAATTAATTTTCTTTCTATAATTAATTTTCTAATTTTGATGGTGTAAGTAGTAAAGCAGCGTAAACAAGTTAATAACTTGTAATTAAATATTTTCCTAAAATTTTGCATCAAATTAATTGGTACAAATCTTTGTAGCAACTTCGACCGACTTTTCACGAAAATTCTGTCTTTTCCAGGGAATATCCTAATAAAACACCAAATAAAAATATTTTCTTAATTTATTTATTTTTTTAAAATTTGCTTTTACACCAAAGATTGCTTGAATTTGGCTACCCAAAGCACGTACTAACTGAACTTTAAGTAAAACCAATTTTTTTTGCAACGAGTTTTAATGTATCAGTTTAGAGAACACCTTGCAAGTCCGGTCCTGTATTAAAGATTCCACCCAATTATTGCGCATTTTGTCGAGAACATATCAGCCTACCAGCACTCCAAAACTTAAAAAATAGGTCTAAAATGGAAAAAATTACAGCAAAATCAACACTTTTGTTGAAAAATGCTTTATTATTAAATTTAAGAGATAAATTAATTTTCTTTCTATAATTAATTTTCTAATTTTGATGGTGTAAGTAGTAAAGCAGCGTAAACAAGTTTATAACTTGTAATTAAATATTTTCCTAAAATTTTGCATCAAATTAATTGGTACAAATCTTTGTAGCAACTTCGACCGACTTTTCACGAAAATTCTGTCTTTTCCAGGGAATATTTTCTATGAAACACGTTTCGCTCATTTACATAATTAAGTTTGTAAATCGCTTAAGTTGCCATTTTGACCTGGTGACCCGGTAACTAAAGCCAAAAGTGTGTGAATAATTTATGGTAATACGTGGAGTGTTCAGAAATATATTCAAATTTGATAGTAATTTTTTATTTTTTTAAAGCAAATACAAAAAAAGCCATTTATATAACTAGTATATAATATCGAAAACCAAAATAAAAACCTCAGATATCTCACAAAAAATAATAAATGGGATATTTTTTTTTGAGGAACTAAAAATAATACTAAAGTGCAATATATGTAAATTTTATTGACAAAATGGTAATTAGTAACAATTCACCTTCACAATAAACATTTCAAAACATAAATTGTTCATTTATTTTTTAAAATATTAACCAAAAACTTAAAAGACAAGAATATCCGAGTCGCCCCAATTCTCGGGGCGAATGGGATCGTACATAACGTTAAATCAAAATTTTTACTAAAAACTGAATTATTAAAATTATTAACAAAATTGGTATATTGGATAATAAGATCAATAGTAATTATTAGCACATAAATCACATATATACGGGCATTTTTTCGCTGTAACATCAGCACAGTTTTCATGGCACCATTTTTCGCATGCATGGCACTGAATTCAGTCCTCCGATGGTAAATAAATACCTTTTCTGAGCAGTAAATACAATGCCAATCTCTCTGGTTTGCGGATAAACCTTTTGATTTTTTTATCAGTCTTAAGTTTAAGACTCGCAAAGTTCAGTAAACGATCCACTAAAAGCTTTTCAGCATTCTCATCTAAGACTGGGTGTCTACCACGTGTCTTAATGACACCTCTGGAGAAAGATACTCTTCTAACAAACTGTAAATTCTGTCAACGTAAGGTTAGCTTTGTTCGAGACTTTGTTTACGGCTGCTGAAATTTTTTTATGGGACCATTCACCTGCATTAATCTGTATCTCACTTATTCAAAATATTAACGTATTTCTTACTTTGATCCGATATACCCTTTGGTATGACTTGCCTCGTTCTACCCTACAATAAAGTGCTACTTTAAAATCTAGAAGCAGCCATATAGCACTATTTCGTATCGCTACGTTCATTTTATAAAGCAAAAGATGCTTTATATTTAATGCCTCCGTTACAAAAATAACCAATTTCCTAAATTGACTAATCCATAAAAAACTTTTCCTTTCCCATGAAAAATTGAGGGTAAATTCGAGGATATAACTCGTCGCCATTTGATATGTCTCTAAAACATTTTATAAAGAGATTTCAAATAAATAATATAAGAGCGGCAGGGTGCCAGATAAAAAGGGCACCATATGTTCTAAAAGAGATCGGAAAATCCGGCTATTGTGAGAAATTCTATAAGGATATTTGTCAGGACTGTTACATAACGGTTATTACTGTAAAAAAAAGTTTTCAAAGTTGTTTCTTTTATGTAAAAGTTTTTTTTACTTTATTTATCATTTGAATCGAATGTAAAAATTATAAAAGCCGCTTCCCAAATCAGAATGTATAAGCAACAATTATAGTTTTTACGATAGATGCACACACTTACTTGAGCGGGCGTCCATCGGGGAGAAATTATTTCTGCCGCTATATAAAGGGAACACTGGCCAAAGTTAAAACAATGGTAACATTAATTGGGAATTATTTTTGTGGGAAATAGGTCAAATTCGTTGTAATAATGATAATTTGTTTTTGCTGTTTAATAATAAAATTTAAATATAGTTATTTACACTAAAAGACGCGAAAGTTTACTTTTTGGTGTGAGGTGGTTTTTAAATGGCCGAGGCTATTTAAAACCTCCGGACACTTGAAAGGCCTTTCGCATCGTGTAATGTATTATATTTTTTTCTGCTACTGTTCAATATATCGCATAATTTAATAATCATTAACATCATGTTTTAATAGAAATATCAGATATTTTGAAATTTTACCTGTTAAAAATTAATCCATAGCAACACATTTATTGTTGACATTGTCTGTCATCAGCACTTGTCAGATTTTGAATTATTGTTAATTTAGTATAAACCATTCCCATTTTAAAATGTTAAATGAATATGAAAATGGCATCCAAAAGGCAGCTGACCTTGCGTGTGCCCACTTCTGCCAGACAAACTAAAGAGAGGTACCATCAAACGTATAAATCGTTTTTTTGAATGGCTTGCTACAAAAATGTGGGGCGGATTGACGAGAATGGATGTTGGCGTATTTTCAAGAAAAATCTGAGTCTTTATCACCACCAACCCTCTGGTCTGTATATTCCATGCTCAAGTTAACAATTTCCGTAAACAAAAATCAAGATATTTCGGAGTTCAAGAAACTAGTTGCTTTTTTAAAAGGAAAAAACGATGGTTTGAGGCAAAAAGAAAAAAAATTTTTTAAAAAAGAAGAAATCATAAAGTTCTTACTTAATGCGCCTGATCAAAGTTACTTAGCAATGAAAGTAATGGCCATTAGGGGGTTTGGGGCATGCCGGACAGACGAAATATACAGAATGAAGCTAAGTGATGTAGAAATAAGAAATGACATGGCTATAGTAAAAATAGTGGAGTCTAAAAATAAAGTTAAAAGAAACTTTTGTAGTAACCAAGATGAAGGCTCAGTTCCTTTGTCAGATTTTTTACAGGAATATATTAAGCTGAGACCAAGGAATGCCTAGATAAGCGTTTATTGTATCGTTATGAAAGAGGTAAATGTGTTAATCAAGTAATTGGAAAGCACACTATTTCAAATGTACCTAAAGAAATTAAGTTTTTGAAGCTTGAAGACATCAGTAGATACACTGGTCATTCTTTTAGAAGAACGTCAACTACGTTCCTTGCCAATGCTTCGATGTCGATATTTTGGACTTAAATGCATGGAGGTTGGAAGTCTTCTTCTGTTGCGGAGGGATATATTGCTGAATCCTATGTAATAAGGTGGAAATTTCAAAGAAGATTTTCACGAAATTCCTACCAATATTTCCTCTAATGAAGTAACAGTGAAAAATATGAATATTAACGTAGTTAAAGGTGATAACGATACCCCCCCAAAAACAAATTTAAAAACTGTTAATTCAAGTATTATTCCAATTTCTTTTGCTAATTGCTCAAATTGCCCCAATTACTTTTAATGTTAATACCTAACCATAAATTAGTTACTTTTTATAAATAAATCCTAATATTTTCAACAAGCATATTTTCTTTTTTTTACTCTTACTTTTTTGTCCAGGCGCTGAAAATATTACTTTCGTAGCTAGCAACGCTTAGCAACCAGGTAACACGAAGGTTCTCTTTCGTTGTCATTCGCGTAGCTAGGACCACAAAGTTTTCTTATTTATACAGTAGTAGAAAAATGTACCTTTTTACCTTAAAGACTGAAAATTTGATTAAAAAATATACAGGGTGTTCCCAAAAGACATGCTAATATCTAAGGGGGTGATTCTTGGACTTATTTTAAGATAAAAACTTTCCATGAACGAAGGTCCTAATAGTCTTAACTTTTGAGATACAGGGTGATACAAATAGTTTTTTAATAACTAAGATAGTATTGTAGACATCTTTATAAAATTTGGTACATGTTTTCTATGCATCAGGGTACATTTTCTCGTGTACAAATTTTTTATTTTCTCTATCAGTGGCGTCCGTACGGGTTTTGCATTGAATATTTTTAAAGAAAAAAAATCTACGCCACTGCTTTCTCTTAAAATAAGAAATAATTTTAAAATCCTCATTTTTTTTTTGGAGCAAATTTGATCTTCCGATTTTTCTTTGTCCTGCGCATGTTTTATGCTTACAAAAATCAAAATGGTTTTCTTTAGGATCAATTCTTCAATTCAATCACATTTTTGTTTATATCGCCTGCATTATTTATCATATTGAAAATGTTTTATTACCTTTTTAAAAGACAATTTAGAAAGCTGTATTTTTTTAACTCTTTTAGTTTATGAAATATTAACGATTACATCACAATACTTTTAATTTGGGTTATTTAATGTATTTGTCTAAGTAAATACCTTTCAAGTTTTAATCAAAAAACCGAATTTTCGAATTTTGTTTTAAAGTATATCCCCGAAAAAAAAATTAAAAATTAGATTTTTTTATGTGGATTTTTCTACAAATTTTAAGTGCCGAGATTAAAATAAATATAAGAAATAATTAATATATATATATATATACATATATATATATAATATATATATATATATATATATATATATATATATTATATATATTATATATATTATATATATATATATATATATATATATATATAAAATATATATATATACATATAAATATATATATATATATATTTTTATATATATATATATATATAAAATATATATATATATATATATATATATATATATATATATATATATATATATATCATATATATATATATATATATATATATATATATATATATATATATATATATATATATATATATATATATATATATATATATAATATTATTATTATTATATTATTTTATTATTATATTATATATATATATATATATATATATATATATAGATATATATTTATATAACTTTTTATAGACACAATTTAAAATGCTGTATTTTTCGTTTTTTTAAATGTTTTGTATCTCTTATAGTTTTTAAGATATTAACGATTTTTTTTAAATTTAAAACATTAATATCTTAAGACATATAAGAAATACAAAAAGATATATATATAAGACACAAAATACAGTTTTTTAAATTATTATTATAAAAAGTAATATAAACATTTTTGATTGAATAAGTAACAAAGGAAAGATAAACAAAAATGTGATTGATTTGAGGAATTAATCCTGAGGTAAAACGATTTTAATTTTTTAAGCAAGAACCTTGCGTCGGATAAAGAAAAATCTAGAAATCAAGTTTGCTTAAAAATAATTGTGGATATATTGGCCATATAATTCTAAAGTCGAAAAATATATGTCGCATCCTTGAGCCCACAGTGTATACACAATGAAAACACTGTGGGCTAACACACCGTAAATATGTTCCACTGTTCCCAGGATTTCCATATTGTATACATAGTGTATAACTGTAAATTAAAATTCTAATGTATTGTTTTTTTTTGTATCCATCTTGGATTTAAAGTGTAAAATCCATGGATTCATTGTGTAATCGCGGTGAATACTTACTACGTATTTATCATGGATTTGCTGTGTAAGCGCCGTGGGTTTAGTAAGAAACCACTGTGGGAAACACGGTGCTTATGGAACAACTTCACTGTGAAAACATCGGGAAACCTGTGGGTTTTCACAGTTTTTCCATAAACACAGCGCTTTCACAGTGACTTCATCGTGGGTTCAAGGATAAAAGGGTAATTTATTAATTTTGTAGGTATTATTATATGTATTATCAGAAAGTAACAATAAAACCCTAAAAATACTCCTAACGCCGTTAATGACTGGCCCATAAAAATAAACATCAGCCTAGCAAGTGTAACAAAAAATTTATAGACGACCAAATAAAATTACATATTTGCGCAAACTATCTTCATAAATGAAAACTAAGCTATCGTCGCCCGCCTGACGTATCCGACCCCGCCGTGCTCCGTCGGTTTGCCGCATCGCCAAATTCAAACAGCATTCCTCAATGAATTTAATTAACTTAAACGAAAAAAATATTAAAGGCACTATAATATATTATTTTTAAAAATAAAGACATATCAAACCTAAAGATTAGACCTGTATTTAAAAACATAGGTGTAATATTTATTGAAAGAAAGCATTAAGTGCTTAAAATTTAAATGATAAATTAAAAGTGTTAAAAATTTGGCAACAACCTTTTGGTTGTTTAAACAAATTCGGTATAAGTGAAGCTGGACTGTACAAGCCGAGTAGGAAAATAAATATCCGACGTTGCCAGATTTTTAAATACGCTAATTTATCGTAGTGCGATAGTGTAAGGGGTACAGTCAAGTTAAAAAATATTGACCTGCAACCATGGTGCGTATGATATGGGTAGTAAGCCAAAACTTTGTGACTGGACTGTAGGGAAAGAACTACCTTAATTCACAAATGGATGAATTAGTACAATTATAATTAAATTATAAAGAAAAAGATTTACTTGTTACAGTACAACTTGGAAACAGCTAATATCTTATTAAATGGAAAATTTGGTTTATATTTTATTTTTTCGACTTCTTAACTCTCCAAAGACCTTACTTTTGAGTTTAAACTTGAAAGTGTATTAAACGATTAGTATGTAAGTTGACACACGCGTGCCATACGTAAACCGTTTGGTTTTTGCGAGGATAGGCGGGTTAAGCACGGTTAGAATGGTGGGGGAAAGAACTGCTATCAACCAGTAGTTAAAAAAGGTATGTCGCGAAAAAATCCTTAAGGTTATTGCGCGTTTATATAGAGTGCGGGTGGGTTTATATAGAGTTGGGGTGGTTGGAAATTGGCTGTAAGTATTGCCGTGTAAGTAGATTTTCTGTAAACCCTGGTTTACTTATGTGCATTATGTCGTTTAATAGTTTCTAGTTATTACTAAAATACAGTTGAAGATATATATTAACCGAAACCTTGTTTACCAATTACAAATAAGGACAATTGGGTAATTTTAAAACCATAACATTGTCTAACACTCTAATAAGAGAAGTGTTATGCAGATACATATAAATTAATTAATTTATACCCATTTTAATGATAATTTGACACTTTAAACATCATTTAAATGTAACACTACGCCTTTTTGCCCTATTTCTCCGGGGTTAAACTACTAATATTAGGCCTAAGGGCTGACATGGGTTAAAGAAATATGGCACAAAACTAATTTAATGCTGCTTAATTAGGAACGAAATGGAAAGGGTTACTGTTGGTAAACCGCCGGGAAAATTTGAGATAAATAACTTATTTGAAAATATACCGGGTTCCAACGATATCACTACTAAGCCTTTTAATTTCTTCACTGGAAACATGTGGCTTTCAAATGCGATTTGTGGACCTTAAGACATCTGTCTATCACTTAAATTTCATTATTTTACATTGAACACCTTATCTTTGTTGGTTTTTGAGAAAATGGCGATTAAAAATGTCCAAACGACCACACATTATACTGTAATACGAAAAACAAAGGGTTCATGTTAAAAAATTATTGGGTTAAGATAGAAAGTCTCCATAAACAAAAATGTTCAGTACATGGTGTGCCATTAAAATTTTTAAAGTATTATTATTCGGAATATAAATTTTCACAGCACTTCCGGTAAAGCCGG
>JAHBCN010007233.1:44589-73930 GCA_019359885.1 Listronotus oregonensis | reverse complement strand
TTATTAAAACAGTTTCGAAAGCTAATATATCACAAGTAGGCGCAAGTAGGCAAACGAGGTTTACAAGAGGTGACGTCATCATAAACTCGACAATCAGGAGCGTTTTTGTATCACATGACAAACGTTTAAAAATGCATTTTATGTCGGATTTTTAAATAAATTTTTGTTATTTTAAACTTACGTTAATAAATAACCATTTTTTAACTATTAATTTATACTGATAACAGTGATTGACACTTTATTTTTCGCATTCTCAAATAGCATTATAACAGAATCAGGAATTCAAATCTATGGTGTGACTCAAACTCCACAAAATCGAAAAAAAAAGTTGTCTTTCGGGTCAGAAGGGTATTCTAAAAACCAAATTTTTGTGAGGAGGCGCCCTATTATTCTGACTGTCTTATTCAAAGGTTAAACAAGCATTTTTTACACGACTTACTTTAAATTTTTTCGAAAAAATCCATTGGGAGTTTCTGTCACATCCACCTTATACTCCAAAATTATCACCACGTAATTTTTATTTCTTTATACTGCTAAAAGAACCATTGGACAAGACCATGATGAGGTTGACGAGTTTGTGCATGAGTGGCTTCACGCCCAGCCAAAAAAAATTAAATTAAAAAGTGCAAAGATAAATACGTAACGAAATAATGTAAAAACCGTATTTATATCAAAGTTAGATAAAAAGTTAGAGCAAGATTCCGGTAATATTTGAACTCCCTCGACGACAAGTATTGACTTCTTCATTTTGAGAAGTGTCATAAAACAACCAAACTCACTGTTACATGTTTTATCAGTATTATCAACAGCTTTAATTTCTTGCACCTTTTATTTGCAAAATATCTAAATATAAAAGTACCCACAGAGTTCGAAAAGTCGTCGTACAAGCACTGAATGTCTTGGGCTAGTTCTAGGATAAGTATAATTGTATATAAATAAATATATCGTAAGATGTTATAATAAATTGTGTGTTTTACATGTATTTTTCCAAAGATTTATTCTGAATAAATCATTTCTCCACTACCTTTATAGAAATTGATAAAATATTTATTTTTTCCGTCGTATCTTTGTTTTTTTTTTTTGGTTTAATTATATTATATTTTTTGTTTTTTACAAATTTTTACCAAAAATTTATATTATAGATAATATACCTAAAAGTTAAACGTAATAGTCGAGTTGCTCACATTTCCTATATTTACGACTGCCGATTGAAATGGCTTTCTTTTGCGGTGGTGTCATTTTGACAATGGCTCACACCGATTGAGGTAACTGGTAGTTTAATCAATTTCTAATGTAAAATTGGGATAAACGTCAAAGAAAAATTATTATCCCAAAAACCTGATGATTTGTAGATAAATATTACATAACCGAGGGGTAAAATGTTAGAACTTATGAATGCAAAACCGCCTTTGGGCTTGTTTAAAAACTTCACTTTGGTGCGCTAAATCACTTCCCACACTTGTTATGTAATACTATTAAATGGGTTAGTTTACCGATTTTCCAAAACTGTATAAGTGTTGCATCTTGGGAAGGATATCGAAGATCTCATGAAACTTTCAAAAAAATTGCATTATTTATTTGGGCTCTAACGCGAACAGGATTAAACTTTGAGGTTTTGGTGAGCAAGGTGAGTAAAAAATTGTAAAAAATTTATGTTAAATTAAATTTTAAAAAACTTTCTGAAATCGCAATATTGAAAAGGAGGAATGGTTTTGGAAAATAAACTGAAAACATTTCAAATACGTCAAAATATTTCCCCCTAATGCCACTTAATTATGGATACTTGTTCGTCGATTGAATAATTCTTTTTTTTTCACATACCCACTGTCACTGATTTATTGACACTTTTCCTCATGTCAGGGACCATATTCATTTTACTGATGCCTGTTTGGTTTTACCTGAACCGTACGCTGTAACCGTATGGATTAAACTTAGAGGCTTTTGGTGAGTTACTAAGTGATAGGAGTAAACTTGTAAAATTCATGTTTAAATTAAATTTGTAAGATCTATTAACCCTGTATTAATAAGCAATCATAAAAACTTAATCAGTTTTTATATGTCACTGTCATATTATTCTTTATCGAACCGATTAGCAATGGGCTACAAAAATAAAGAATACATAGGTAATTTTTAAATTTTAAAAAAATTATCTCAAAACTGTAAAAGAATATTTTTTTATATACAGGGTGCATCTTTTAAAACTTACAATGGCTATATTGTCTAAGCCAAGAGAAATATTAAAAAATAAAAAATACCGTTTCTATAAAACCCGGAGGAAATATGAAGGATGTATTGTCCAAAACATCTCGATTAACTCCCTAGGCATTATCTCCACTCACTTAAAAATCTTAAATGGCAACACCCCCTTATAGCACCTCTATGGAAAGTCAATGAAAAATTGTATTTGTTGGTCGTGAAAAATGGGGGTAAATTCAAATACTAGCCCCAAATTTTAAAAAATTAAAAATAGCACAGAACAGTAAAAGAAAATAATCAAGTAGTCTAGTAGAGAAGTGTGTTTCCTGCGAAAAGTAGTTAAAAGGCTTTAAAAAATATAAGCGATAGCTTATTCGACGCGGAATGCAAATCTGAGAAAGGCGTTTTAAGGATTTTTTCTGCCAAAAAAAATTGCAATTGTTATTAACAAAAACGAAATAAAAAAAGGCATTTTGATTTTTGATGATAACTCAAAAACCATAAGAGATAGCGAAAATTGCAAAAAGGATCCTTGAAGAGAAGGAAATTTCCGATAAAAGAGTACAAACTCCCGGAGTTCTATCTCCATTATTTATAATTTTAATTTAACATTGAAAATAGGCGTTCGCGCGACCTTTCTGATTGCGCACTCGGCATCAAAACCAAGAACGTCCCACTAAATAATTTTTAAGGGTATTAAATAATAATTTAAAAAAATTAATTGTGGACAGCATAGCAGCAATAAACAACATGCATGCAACATATACTGGATTAATACTGTACCACATAACCAATCATATAATTCATACAATTTTAAATTGTCTTTTAAAATCATTTTTTACCTGCGTTATTTCCATCCATTTTTTGATATTTTTACTACAATAGAAAATACAATAATCAAACTGGCATCAATTAACACTAAGGTAACAAATTTCCACTAAATAGCATTTTTCAAGGATTTGTAAATCAATTTGGGCATCTCAAACGTGTGCCTTTAGTAATAGAAAAAAAAACTATTTTTAAGCGCTGTTAGTCAAAAGGTGACTTATATAGTAAAACAACAGCTTATTGAACCAATAGAAAGCTTTAGATCTTGCTTTGGAGGGTCATTAAATTAATGAAGGGTTTACAATAAAATATTTTTTTAATAATATTGTCTCAATGAAGGTATGTGTGTTTTGTGCTTTTCTAAGGGGCACGTTCTCATGTGCTCTTATATAGGAGCCGCCTCTGGTTTGAAAGCTCTAGTAGATTATCATATTGCAGTTCCAATAATATTACATACATATGTGTCGAATTAAAAATTTACTTTTTATAAAGTAGCTTATAAAAAAAACATGATTAAATTGCTTTTCTTCAAAAAAAATTTCGGAGGGCTTCCGATGGATTTAACGCTCATTATCCCAACAGGTCAATAACAGATCAACCGTAGCAAAAAGTGTAAAAAAAATGTAAACCAAGGGCACTATCTTTAGTAATTTCAGATGTGAAATACGGGAAAATCAAACAGAAGGTGTAAGAAATGGGAGTGATTTCGATGTTTTATTGCACGTAGAAGAAAATAAACTGAATATTAGCACAAGACCGCTTGAGGATATTATAGGAAAATGCCATACCACCTTATTCCGCATTTTAAGAAAGCATATAATGAAGAGGGCAAATATTAAAAAAAGATATTTTGGAAATACACATTTTTGTTTTACCGTCGAATGTACAGGGTTATCCAGCGAGGACTGAACAGAGCCTGGTATATTTTTCTCTCAAAGAATCTGAAAAAATACTTAGAAAAGCGATTTGAATTGAAACAAAAAGGTATGATATCAAAAATTAACATTTTCTTAATGGGGCATCTTATTTATTAATTCGTTTTTCAAATTCCCATTTTTTGCTATACGCTCAGTGGCGTAGCGTGGGTCAAAGGCCGGGGCGGACGAACTTTTTTTGGGGCGGCGTAACTTCTCATAGTGCAGTATAATTAAAAATATTTTTTACAGTTACCGAGACAGGTACATTAACATGAGGTATGCACAAATTAAAATGCGAAATATTTAAAAATCCTCTGCTATCATACAACGCTTCAAATGGAAACCACACAATTTAATTAATCAATATATAAAAATGTATTTAAAAAAAAACGAATTTTCAAGATATATTAAACTATTTTTAAATTGTTAAAAAGCGAAAAACGCTTTCAATTAATTGGCATTCCAGCTATCTTACCGTACTCTTTAGTATTACCTTTTCTTGGTTTTATATTTTAAATGCTTTTTATTTGTTTCTCTACACACAATTTTCATATTTTCTTAATTTTAAAATTATTTTCATATTTTCATATTTTTTTCATAGATTTTGAAAAGTTGTATATATTAAACATTTTCTTTTGTATTGTTTTTTTAACAAATTTAACGTCTGCATGTCTTTATATTTATTATATAAAATTTGATTTTTAAATGTTTTTGTCCTTTTTTTTAACTTTTTGTATTCGTTTTTTCGCTTTTTTTGTATATTCCTAACAAATCTGAGGTCTTTACGTTACTTTGTTTAGAACTCATATTTTTTAAAATATATAAACCCCCTTTAGTCACTAGATTTTGTCCATCAACGTAGTATTTTCTAAAATACTATTTGCTTACCAAATTTAAAGTTGATATGATTATTCGTTCGATAGTTATCGCGATTACAGGCATACAGTGGGTCCGACAGACACGAAATTATTTCCTCTAAAATGTATTTTTGATAATAGTAAGGCCCAGAAATGTCAAGCAGTAAATTTTTTTATTTTTTCCAATACTTAAGCTTTCTTAATTGGTTAGAGTTAAAACTAAAACTAAAATCCTTAAAAACGCTACCAAGTTACTATATAGCGTTCCAGCTTTCTAATCGTTTTTTTTATGTATTGTCCTTCATTCATATTTTTTGTCTTATTTTGTTTCCTTGGATTTGGTTTTATATTTTATTTTTTTGTTTTCTTTGCCTTTCTTTTGTTTATTTAATTAAAATTAATTTTCATTTTTTAACTTTTCTAGCATATATATTTATTTCTTTACTTTTTTTTCCTTTTTTGTAACCTTTTTTGTTTATTTCTTTTTTCTTTTACACGCCCATCAAATTTGAGGTATCTACTTTAATTTCTTTAGAAGTTATGAAGTTTTAAAATAATTAAACCCCTTTTTCCCTTTTCGGCTCCCCTTTAATTCAGTGGATTTTGTCCATTAAAGAACTATTATAGTCATTTATTTTCCAAAAACTATTTGTGACAAACAGAAAATGCAAGAAAAAAAAATAGATTTTCTTTTACTGGTACTTATGCTTTATAACTTCGTTAAACGATAATAATGCTAAAAAGAAACACCGTCAATATAATTTTTTTTAGAGCTACAAATATAATTTTTAACAATAAAAACATAAATTTGCTTTCAACTTCATAAATAAATTCGTAATACTTTTATTCCTTAACATTACAAAGAGACCGTTGCTAGATCCAACTACTTAAGTAAATAATAATAGAAATAGACGAAAATAAAATTCATTTAAAAACTTTTAACTTTAAAACAGTTCTTTGTCTAAATCTTTTTGGCTTGTAAGAAAATATCTTATGGTTTTTGACTGTTTCGAGCCAGCAACTTTAAGGAGCTTTCTTTTTCTTTCTTTGCGGAATTATGCGTCAGAATTTTTATTTTTTTAGAGTGTCGATCCATTTTTAATGAGATACGTTGCCAACCGACGAGTTTCTAAAATAAACTAGTTCAATTAACTAGTTGAGGGGCGCTAATGTAAAAAAAAAAAAGGGGACAGCAACACAAACTTCATTTTAGCTACAAATTTTAGTAATTTTATAACGAGTTTTGCTAATGCACCCCTGCTAGCCTGATAGAGCTGTGCAAATATGGGCACGCGACCAACCCCGGTTAAACCAACCAACCAACAACAACAATGATACTGCAAATAAATAATTCTAAATAACATACTGATACTTTTATTATTACTTCCTAATACAGGGTGAATAGTTTTTACAAATTTTTATTAAAATTGAACACGGTTATCCTTGATTTACTCAGCAAAAGCCACTAGGTTTTCTCCTCAGTAGTAACTCTTGGTGCTCTTTAATAAAAATTTACACTTTTCGTTAAAATTAGTAGGGAAGGAAATAGTTAATCACTTTCCAATTTGCATTGCTTGGTCCCAATTCCAATTACATTTGTCTTGCTCAAACAAGCAATACCCGGTACTATATTTAAACATTTGGACGTACAAAACCCAAATAAATACATAATTATACTGTAATATTTTTGAAAACTTTGTTTAATTTATGTAATTTAATAGTTATTTATGATATAAGTGTTAAAAGTACAATTTTAAAGCACTAATGTGAAACTCACATGAGTCCCTTGAAATGTAGTTTTAACACAAATATCATACAGTATTTTTTCTACAAACGCGATAATGCAGTTATAACTTAAATTACTCAAAAATTGAAAGATATAGTATTACATAGCATAGTGTATAAGAATTCTAACAACTATTGTTGATGCTGGTTGGTTACGGCATGTTTAAAGGCAACAAAGACCTCCACCTTAACTACGGAGAACGCTAGAACTGTGGAAGAAATTTGTTTTTCAAGTTTTTTGAATTGTACAGTTATTATTAATATAAATGTTAGTAAATAAATAAACGTTGACGTTACCTTTCAAAATTTGACATTTCACTTTTAACACTAGTGCTTAAAAATGTTACTTTAAGGCACTAGTGCTTTAAAGTAACATTTTTAAGGCATCTAGATAGTGTTAAAAATTGAATTTTAACACGTTTGTAATTTTTTTTTATTATTTTATTATTTTTGTAAAGGTGGTGGAAAAGAATAAATGTATAAATAAAAAAACGCTCATTTCTCTTTTTTCAATGACTATTCATCCGCAATGGAATTGTTAAGTTTTTGTTTTTGTTATATAGTGTTTTAAGAAACAGCGACCAAAGTGCATAGGATAATAGCTTTATTGGTAAAATACAGAATCGTAAATATAGCAAAATACATTTAGGGATCTGTGTATTATGATAAATGATATCAGTACCAATATTATATTGTATGCTTCTTTCAAGGTTACTATATAACCGAAAATTTTTGCTTTATTCTTACAAAATGTGTTATTCTCTACACTTGGTCGATGTTTTTTAAATCTTTGTAAGAATATCTATTTATTGTTTGATTTGTTAGATTTTCTATTGTATATGCTCATGTCAAATATGTCTATCTGTGTTATTTCATTAAATTAATATAAATTCATGTTGTCGATTTTTTAAAATAAATATTAGACATAAGCGGTGTTGTTTTATTTTCAAATTTTCTCCATATTATTATAAATTTTTGCTTACGTAAGTTTGTTCGGATAAAAAGCAAAAGTTTTATCACTGATACAGTCGAGGATCTTAATTTTTTACACATGGTTTTTATGGAATTATTGATAACTTTTTATTATCATTTTGTTGATAAAAAAAAATCAAGGCCAAAAAATGTGACAAACGGCAAATCTAACATTTTAGATTTGCCGTAAACGATTGTCAACTTTGACAGCAGGATTCGTTTCAGATTCTTGATACGGCTTATTTTTCATAATCTTAAATTATCTTTTATTCTTCGCTGACTGATCTTTGGTTAACTTTTCTCCTGTGGCTAATGGAGTGGCCACTGGATTAGCATCTTCCATATTAAATCTTTTAAGAACCTCCTCTATCTATTATTTCTGATCAATCCATAAATTTTTCTTCAATCTGTTTGTCGTTATCTGAAATCCAAGTATGGATTTTACCATTTCCATATTTTTAATCTTAAAATTCTTTATCAACTGATCTCTTAATTCTTGCTTAGCTCTTCTGTGATTTAATAAAAAAATCATGTTATCTACGTAAATGCCTAAAATTAACGTAATTTTGTCATTTATCTTGTAGTAGATGCAAGAATATGTTTAACTTTGATTCAATGCAATTTTCTTTACAAAAATGTCTAGCTTTTAATTCCATACTTGACTGGCTTGTTTTAATCCGTAGAGGGATTTTTCAAACTCGCATACTTTCTTGGAATTCTCAAATTCTTCTGAAGGAGTCATAAAGATTTCTTTAATCAAATATTTTTGTAGAAAGGCAGTAACTGCATCCAACTAGTTTATTTCTAGATCTTGTTCTACCGCAAGCGCTAGTAAGTATCTAATTGAACTATAGCGAACTACAGGTGAATAAGTATCTTTATAGTCAATTCATTTTTCCTCTGCACAACACCTTATTACAAGTCTGGCTTAAGACTGTGTCTTATTTTTTTTTTTTTTGGTTTTATATATCCATTCACTATTACATGCCTAGTTTTCTGGAGGAAGGTCTACAAATTGCCATGTACCATTCTCTATTAGTGCATTACATTCATTTTTCATGGCTTTTCTCCAATGTTCTTTGTCCGACCTACTGAGAGCTTCAGAAACTTTTAATGGATTTCCTTGTGCTTTCAGGCAGTGTCCCTGGTGACTGAAGCAATTAATTCGTTACGAGAATTAAAAACATTTGCACCTTTTGAGTCAAGTATTAACCTTCTTAACAAGTTGGCTATCTGAGAGCAAATTTCCTTTTAGTTTGGGAACATAATAAATGTTATTGATGTTTAATTTAATGTACTTCCTCTTACCTTGACAGGAAATTTTATTAACAAGTCTCTATGCACCTAGAATCGAGATACCATAAACTTTTATGTTTAACTTGAACGGAGAAAGCTGAATACAAGGCTGCATTGTTGATCTTATCTTTGTCTTTCTTCTGATCATAATTGGAAGTAAAATGTCCATATTTATTGCAGTTAAAATACCTAGCCCCTTTGCCCGAGGTCTATTTTTTTGGCAAAGCTATTTAAGCAAACAGTTCTTTCGGTTTTTCTTTGGAATAACTCTGAGATTTGCTTGCACCATACATTGCAACTGATTTTTAATCGGATCCTTTGTCTTTGACAACAGACGCATCTTGCATTAACTTTGTCTTTATCAAGTCACCTGTAACCTTGCTGCCAGAGCTTTCTATTTTCATTATAGGCTGGTAAATATCTGGTAGGCCGACTAACATAATAGTACCTATCCACTCAACGCTTACCGTCAATCCTAAAATAGACAATTCAATTTGGTGGCGATCGTGATAATCTTATTTACATATTCTTCTACCCAATTACAAGATTTCGAGTTGTGGATTAAATATTAAAGTCCAACACGGCGTCAACCCGAGTCTTCAAACGCGTAAGATTTCCCACGCTTCTTTGGCCTTTTTGTTGATCAATGAACGTGACGGATCAACAAAAGTAGACCCTGCTTTGTAACCTGGTATGTGTCCGAACCTTCTCCCACCCAAAGTTCCTCATGTTCGGAAGCTGCCTGCGAAATTCACGTATCGAAATTTTCCGTCCTTTCAGATTTGACGGCGGTGGCTGATTTATTGTCGGACCAGGCGAACCGCACAAAACCAATATCCTGTGGGTTTTACACGGCCTGATCCATAACCTCTTGTAACAAAAAACTTTGGTTTTAGGTGTTTTGAATAATAAACTTTAAAAGTAAACCTAACATTCAGTACCAAAAAAGGCAAGTTTGGGATTCTAAAATTGTCAAAACCCAAAAAAACCGAATACATAATCAATAAATTTACGGGTAAAGTTGAAGCTGAAAAACTATGTAATTCAAAAGAAACCAAATTATTTTAAATGATTTACAAGAAATAGACCTTGTGGTTTAAATTTTAATGGTGATAGAAATCTAGACTTATTTTTAAACTTTTATAACTCTTTGTGTGAGTAATGTAAGCCAAAAAGAAGGGGCCAACCGAAAATAGTTTTGGAAAAGAGTGGAAATTTAAACTTATATACTAAAAATTTTGTTTTTTTTTTAAGGAACCTATAATATCTAGAATATAAGCATTCCAAATAATTACATATATGATGTTAAATTGATAACCCCATTTTTTTCTGAATCAAAAAAGAAAAAGTGTCACCTCGTAATGCAGCAACTATTTTTTTCCTGATATGGCTTGGTCCAACTCCCAAAAAAAAAGTTATGGATCTGGACTTGGTGAGAAGAATGAAAAATCGGCCAATCCAGACCGCCAAAAAACATTAAAGGCCAAACATTCAAAATATTCCAAAAAAATAATACTTTCTTTATTTAAGACCCAATAATCCATTTAAAACTTTTTAAATAAATTTTATTTTAAGGGAAATTTTTTCAAAAAGAAAAAACAAAATTTTTTATGTATATTGTTAATATTTTATTTACATTACCTTTGAAAAAAAAAATTTGGACAAATTTATTGTTTAAAAAACTTGGAGAAAGAAACCAACAAATTTAAAATGGAATTTGAAAATTTTGTTAAAAACTTGTTGACCTTGAAGCATTTAAACCAGCTTGAGCAAAACCCAAAACAAGGTGTAAAATTATTTTTTTTTTAAACAACCCTTTCATTTTGGTAAAGAAGGGTAATAAAGATATCTTTTACGAGACTAAATAATTTTGCAGCACCAAAAATTTTCCCAAATTTAACTCCTCAAAGACACAATCGTATTTGCTGTCGCGTAAAAAGTTCACCAATTTTTATTTTTTACTTATGAGCAGACAAGTTCTGCGGTACAAAGAATAAATAAATATTGAGGGCGTTACTTTCAAATAGAATTCATTCCCACAGCAACTTTTTAAATGCATGGATTCCTCTTTCAAGTCAGAAAATATGGTAATTTTTTACTTTACGGACATGACACATTTTTAAATTTTGTATACGGGGTTTTTGGGGCGCCTAATCACGAACCTAAAAATCATTTTATCGGTCCTTTTGGTTTTTGAGTTTAAAGGGCCCCCAAGTGGACAACCTGAAAATTCTCCTTGAAACTGATTACCAACAAATGGAAAACATACACTTTTTGGCACTTTTATATTAAACAAATGGCCAAAATTTACATTTATTGTCTATTTTTAGTTAAAATTACCTTAAAAAAACTAAAATTTTGAAATTGTAAGAATATATTTATGTGTAACTGGTTGCCTAATTCATAATTAAGTTGTAAAGAAATAAAAACATGATTTATTTAAGGTGTTTTTTTTACTTAAAATAAGCAATAAACTTTTGCAAATTTAAGTGTATTCGTTTAATATATATGTGTCCAATAAGAAGGAGAAATTTTGAGCTTAGTTCACTTGGAGACCTCATAACTCAAAAACCAGAGGTTGCCGGAAAGTAAAAAATTACCGAAAATATTTACCTTTTTCTAACATGTACTCGTACGCTCTAAATGTATCTCAAATCAAATACAACTAAAAAAATTATTTTCAGATATAAGAATCTTAATACCATTCAAAGCAGGGCCGGATTTGGAGGTCTAGAGGACCTGGAGCAACGACGGAGCGGGGCTCCTAATTATTTTCCGAACAAAAATAACATTTTTTTTTCGTTAAGTCTTTCAAAAATTTTTCGACAAAAAAATTATTTCAACAGAAAGAATTTAGTAAAGTTAAATGATACAATTTATTAAAAACAAATTACCGCGTTAACGAATGAAACTTTTAAGCTTTTTTGACGAAAAGTCGTTGATAACCCGTCGAAGTTTGATATTTTTTTTATATCTATTAATTGTAGTGGCTTTTCTCTTGTGGAGGCCCCGGGGCAGTAACCCCGCCTGCCCTCCCCCAAATCCGGGCCTAAATTCAAAGAAGAGCCGTTTGCCTCAGTATTAACCCCACACCTCCCCCTTACCAACAGGCGAGCCTCTAGATTTCCCCTTTTATAGTATTTTTTCTCAATTTTTTTCTGAAACATAAGAGTGAACAAGGACGAATTTACTTTGACCTGCTCGGAATTACATACTATACTATTACTCAGAAACCGATAGAGGTTGCCTGAGTCGCAGATAGAGAGGACGAATACGCCCCGAATTTTTATTCATAATATATTTTCAGCCCAGAGGGTGGTTGAAAAATAAAAAGGTGGGATGTTGTTTCACTTGAAAATTGTTGAAATATTTTGGATGGGTACTTCAAAGGTATTTAAATGGGGGTTATTGCCTGCATAAAACCTCAGAAGATTTGGTTTTGTTTAACCTGAACTATTATAAATTTTTTGTATTGATACAAACCTGCTTTAACCTTACTCCCTTATAACTTTATAATAACAAAAAGCATAACATAATAACGTTTTGACAGATAAGAAAAACATCACGAGGGGTTATTTGAGGTACGTGAGGGAAGATTGTCAGAGCTCAAATGTAGGTTGTATCAAAGTTTATATTTTAAATTCTTAGAATTAAAGTGGAAATCAAACCAGTTTATTTAGTATTTAATTTTTTAATTATTACAAAAAAACATTTTATAAATACGTGATGTACTTATTATATCGTGCTTAAAATAAAAGAAAATAAACTCATATAAATAAAACTAATTGTAAAAACGGGTATTGATAAAAAAATAAAAATTATGAAGATAAAACAAAATAAAATAAAATACCTATAAATTAGTGAGTCATTAAAAGGACCGCTTCACTTTAGGATCTTGAGGTTTGCTTTCCAATAAGATTTCATTTGTGGCGGGCCTTCCAGCCGAATTTTTGGAACCAGACGTGAGGCCGGTCTTTGTGTGCGCCACTAATTGATTCGGTTGAACGTTAATTTTTTTTCCAGCCGAATATTTTTTATATTGCAAATGCATTAATAGTTCTTAATTTTAATTTTTTTCAAACATTTATTTAGTCGAACGATAATGTTTATTATTGGAGATATGTTATTTTTAACCATTTAATAATATTTGAAAAATTTTTTGTTTGTGCTTCTAGGTTCATTTTTTTTATTGTAATTTTTACCGAAGAGAAGTAGTTAAAATGCTAAAGATAGTAGCCATTTTAAGAATAAGTCGTGATTTACGTAGATATAATAATTATCAAAAAGTTATGTCATAATAGAAATACATTATGACGTATGACCGATCTATTTGGCAACAAAACAGTTTAACAAAGATAAATATGAATAACTACGGCGTTGTGAATTACTCAAATCAATATTATATATTTTTTATTTTAGTTATGATAACGATGGACGTGATAGATAGGGTACCATAAAAAGTTTTAAAAAACAATAAATAATAATATTATTAAGAGTTCATAATTATCCAACACATTTTCACACTATTAAAACATGCATACATAGCATTTTACATAACATTTTTAACCGCCGCTCTGGGCCGTAGTATATTATGAAGCGAAAATTTGCGCGTATTGGTCACTACAATCTATACTGCGATTCAGAGCAACCTCTGTCGCCGTTGCTCTGAGTAATAGTATAGTATGTAATTACGCGACCCGCTCATAGTCTAATATATTTTTGCCGCCCTAATATGTCAATAATTTTTGGATATCAGAACAAAAAATTTTGCATTAAAAGAACCAAAACTTTACTAGTAATTCTTATAAAAATTTAATAAACAAATTTAACAAAAGTAAAACATACAGAAAATTAAATAACAATTCTTTAAAACAAACAGATTTCATAATATAAAAACAAAATATAAAATAAAATTTTAAAACAAATAAGTCTTTTTTTGAACTATGTATTATTTAATTATAGGCAAAACCCTGTACTAACATTTTTTTGAACCTTTTTTTCTGCAAAACCATTAATTATATCATTAAAATTTAGGATAACATTTTTTATAAATGAATCGTAAATTTGCCGCCCATTATATTTACCGCCCTAGGCTTCAGTCTACTCGGCCTTTGCGTAAATCCACCCCTGAGTGTAGTTACCACACTAATAATATGTCCCCATGGTACACACAGTATTAGTCTTCGGCGTCCTGTTACAATCCATCCAATTTACCATTTTTTCAGCTCCTTTATTGCTTTGTATCTAAACAATACCTAACACACTCACAAAATTTTTTTGTTAAATTTTCGCAATATAATAGTTTTATTTTGGTTATATCATATAATTATTTATTTTCGTTCTTTCTTACTTTTAGGGTAATAATCCAGCGCATCCACCAAAATTAGCTATCTCAAATCGAGCAGAACTTAAAAATGCAAAAAGAATTATGATCAAGTTTGGGAGCGCAGTTATACTTAAAGAGAAAAATAAAGGACTGGCAATGAGCCGACTAGCTAATCTAATAGAGCAGGTTAAGTCTAAATTACCATTATTTATAAGGAAAACTTCTAACTCTTTTAATAAAAGTTGGTGCATTAAAAATAACTAGATATTTTTAAAAGTTTCTATGCTAAGGTAAAATATACAGGGCTTATACACAAAAAAATATATAAAACAAAAAAAAATTAAAGTCCACATTTTTTAAAGAAAATTCTTTAGTTCAGATTCCAAGGAATTTGTCAGGAAATTTTACCTATAGTTTGAACTTGTGCAAATCTCAAAATTAGGGTCCACAGAAGACACATACCAAATAGTTTTTTTAAATAATTGGCACATTTTCTTTATAAACTTATAAATGCCTTTTTGTTGGGTTAAAAAAATTGTATGTTTAAGTTCACCAGAGCTATATTAGCCCAGATTTTATTGAATTTTTAATACACCAGAAATATTACCCAAAAACAAAAATGGCGAAGGCGAAACTGAACAATCTTAATGTTTAAATTTTTAGATGGCTGATATTCATAACGGGGGCAAAGAGGTTTTATTCATTACCAGTGGTGCTGTTGCGAATGGAAGAACAAAGCTTTTAGACAGAACTCAGGTAGAGTTGCAAATTTTGAATTTAATTATTATTTAGGGTGGCGCCTTTGCGATGATTTTCAGTGTATTGGTAAAACTACAAAAGATAAAGCAAATGTGATGGCAGATTCCCGAGTTTGATTTTAGAAACAACAACAATGGTAAAACTTGATTTGTCTCGGAGATACAAGGTGTTTTTCAAGTTTTGTCGGATTCAGTACGCCTCTGTATCTCGTTTGCTATACTACAGTCACTGGGGAAGAAAATACGTCATTACCTCCGAATTCTTTATAACTGCATGAATTTTTCTAAAAATTTAAGATAAAGCTTATCTTACCCTCCATTTCAAATGTCACATACGCTCTGGGTGCACTTTTTGTTTTTCAGGAGTGAAATCTACCCTTTATTGAAAAAAATAGAAAAAACTCGATTTAATCATTAAATTCATTTAAACCTTATTTATTTTTGTGTCCTAAATATTGTTACGTGTTCTTTAACATGAAAATTAATTATTCACAATTTTTAACCCTTTGAAACCTTTACAAAACTAATACTCTTTATAAAGATAATTAGCAGCTTAAAACAATTCAATTATGCATTTAAATAAAAATAATAGTTAATATCCTGCCCATATAATAATTTTTTATTAACCAAAATATTTCAACCCTTACAACAACTCGTTTTCATGAAAATAAATTAAAAAATATGTGTAAGGATTTAAAACATTTTTAGTATGATATATTTTTTTTTATAATTTATAGCTTGCTATAGAATATCTTTTTATTATGATTGCAATAATTTCACCCTTAAAATCGCCTCTTTTTGCTAAAATGAATTTAAAAATATATTTTACGATTTAAAACATCTTTAGTATGCATTATTTTTAGGAAAAAATCATGTTTGACTTATAGAATATCTTTTTATGATAATTGAAATATTTTAACCCTTACAACCACCCCTTTTTTATATATATATATATATATATATATATATATATATATATATATATATATATATATATATATATATATATATATATATATATATATATATATATATATATATATATATATATATATATATATATATATATATATATATATTATATCTATATATTAGAATGCATAACATATAACATGTTGCACAACCACGAGAACAAACGGGATTTAGAAGTGGCTTTACACACGCTTAGGGAAATCATCACTAACCAAAGAATATGAACTACCACTAGCTCTAGCGTTCATAAATTTCGAGAAAGCCTTCGACTCGATTTATCCCAAAGCAATAATAGAAGCCCTAACAAATCAGGGGATCGAGAAACCTTATATAGAAACTCTTGTAAATATATATGAAGAAGCTAAAGCCAGAGTTGTGATATACAAGGAACTTACTCCTGAATTTTCCACTAGCAAAGGAGTACGACAAGGAGACGCAATATCTCAAAGCTGTTCACAGCAGCACTAGAGGAAATCTTCCGCAAGCTGAACTGGACCACCAAAGGTCTGCAAATAGATGGAGAATACTTTAGCCATCTAAGATTAGCAGACGACATAGTTCTAATTGCCAATACCCCTGCAGAACTACAACAACAAATAAAAGAACTGAATGCGGCAAATAAAAAAGTAGGTCTCAAAATAAATCTAGCAAAAACTAAAATAATGTACAACGAACTGGCAGACGGGCAAAACATTCTAATAAATAACACAAATCTGGAAATAGTAGAAGAATACATATACCTGGACCACCTAATACATAGATCAGGATCCCTACTACCAGAAATCAACGGAAGAATAACTTGATTCTTGCATAAGGAAGAAATTCAGTTATATTTAAATCCATAATGCCACTTCTACTAAAAAAGAAATCATTTGACCAGTGTATACTACCAGATATGACATATGCAAGTGAGACCTGGACACTTAAAACAGATATTGCAAGAAAACTCCAGGTAGCACAACGATCAATGGAACGCAATATGCCGGGAATAACGAAGAAAGGCCGCAAAAGAATACAGTGGATACGACAAAAAACCCAGGTGATAGATGTGATCCACAGAATAGAATCTCTTAGATGGCAGTGGGCAGGACACCTGGCAAGAAGAACAGATGATAGATGGACCACCAAAATTACAACATGGTACCTACGAGGCATTAAGACCTAGAAGAAGACCACACCTGAGATGGGACCATGACATTAGGAAACTCGCAGGTTTGTTCCCGTATAGCCAACAATAGAGAACAATGGGCCCAGCTGAGAGACAGGTATATGGATATGTAAGGGAGGCTACACCATAATTGGAAATGATTGAATAAAGCTGCGAATGATGATGATGATAGATGGGCTATTAGTTTTTTTAAAATAACTTTGTTAATTTTAATGCTACGACATCCATCCAAGAACCATTTTAAAGGAAATGGGCTGTAAGGCTATGATTGTAAGAATACTCTAAAGTCCTTCATATTTAAACAGTCAAGGGCCAAAGGGCCGGAGACAAGTGTTCCATGCGTTATAAAACAAACTTCCAATGCCGTTAGTTTTTAAGCTACAGCAAAAATAAAAAAACAAAATTGTAGTTAAAAAAACCTACATTTTTGTAGTTTATGGTTTTTTACGTATCTTTTGTAATTTTCAAGTTATTTAATAAAAAAGAACTAAGCATATCTTTGTTTCTACTCATTTTAGAAAGAAGGTACAGTACTGGACAAAAAACCTGCAGCGGCTGTAGGACAACCAGGCCTAATGTACCTCTATGACGCCCTGTTTTCAAGGTACAACATACAATGTGCGCAAGTACTGGTGACGGAAACTGACATATACCAGGACCGTAACAGGCAGGTTCTAAAGGAAGTACTGAACAGGCTATTGGCACTAAGAGTAATACCTGTTTTAAATACGAATGATGCTGTTTTACCACAGCCTGAGATACCTTGTAAGTAATTGGTTAGTTAAGTCAGTAAGAAATGGTCAAGTTACAGATTGCCAGACTGTTGGTTTATTACTTGTCTAATATCCAAAAAGTAATAAAGTCTATTTTTGTACTTATTCTCGTTCACCGCCTTTAACGACGGTCGGCGCTTGTACTATAAGCTAATCGGCAGATAATTGTAATGAGGGCTAACTTCTGAAACGCCCTGCATATTCGTGGAAGAGTAGCTGATATGTTTAATTATATTCTTATTATTTAGGCCCAACCTTATGTAAAGGAATTCGACTTCAAGATAATGACTCTCTAGCAGCCATGCTCGCATCAGAAACGAATACAGACCTCTTAGTGTTGCTTTCGACCATAGATGGTGTCTACAACAAAGATCCGGCAGATCCCCACGCTAGGCTGATTTACACTTTTACATCTGATCAAGCCAAGAGTATTGAATATGGCAAAGCTAGCTCAGTGGGATTAGGTAAACATAACTTTTATTTTTAGTTACTATAAAATGTCGTTTTTTTGCATTTGTGATGCTATTTCTCGTTACACCCACAAAATTATTCACGGTTCGCGCGATTTTTTTTCCATGGATAGGTTTAAAGTCAAAGTTATTTTTATAAATTTTGTCCAGCTTTTGTCCACCTCAAAACTATAATCATCTTCGATGTGGCGAAAAAAGTCTATCAATACTCATCCTTTACTTGTGAGCTGCCAGGTTCTGCAGAAAAAAATAATTATTTAATCTTTTTACAATAATTTATTGCCATTTCTAAAATATTAAAGCATTCTTAAAAATGAGGATCAAAATATAGTAGAAGGAACACCTGTCCTGATTGTTGAGACGAAATATGGTAAATTGCCCTTGTTTCTTAGCAAATGTATCAGACTTTATTTTTCATAACAACGAATTAGTTAACAGACATAACTTTTACTACTACAGTGACGAAAATCCTAATATTTTGTGGAACTCTTGATCACCAACACAGATGGCCTGTTAACGTGTGGGGTGGAATAATTGGAACACGAGTAGTTTTATTTTACCATAAAGTCTGATACATTTGCTAAGGAACAAGGCAATTTAACATATTTTACCTCAACAATTAAAATCAGTGTGCCTTTTACCATATTTCGATCCTCATTTTTAAGAATGCTTTAATATTTTAGAAATGACAATAAATTGAAGTTATTACTTTTGCCTGCATTTTGCTTAAGATACATCTTATTTTCAAAAATTTAAACTTGTGCTTTTAGCGAATCTACGTGATCCTTAATAAAAAGGTTTTTTAATTACAAGATGTTCCAATTTTCAGATAAAGGATAAGTCAAATATAAAAACGCCTTTTGCATAAAAAGCAGAAGAGATAGGTATAGAAGACCCTAATCTAATATGATTTTAAAGGCAATTTAGTTCCGCGTCAAAATAGGCCACTAAATACAGGGTGTTCCATTTAACTTAAAAAAGTTATTTAATAAAATGTGTGTCCAAACTTTAAGGCAATTTTTTTATCACTCTGTATAATATTAAGATAAAACTTATATGTGAAAGTTATCATAAACCTTGAGCTAAGCAATAAATTTAATTACGAGCAGCTCGTTATATGTTACAGGGTGTAAACAATTTTTAAATTATGGTCCGTATTTTTAAATTTCTCCAAATTTCTCAGAAACGGTCAGTTTTAGATATAGAAAACATAACAATAACTTACCTTTATTTGGTCTATAATATCTAAAAATATAAAAAATATGGGGTGTTCAATAAGAAAAATTATAACTTTGATATGTACTTTTTTTGGGTCACCCTGTATATTTCAAAACAATTTTGAAATACGCTCCCCATGGACCCTCATATGACCGTGCTAAAAGTTTTACCCTCTTTTTATTTCTCGTAGAAAAACCGAGGCGAAATATATATATATATATATATATATATATATATATATATATATATATATATATATATATATATATATATATATATATATATATATATATATATATATATATATATATATATATATATATATATATATATATATATATTCCTTCCGTCCTTAGATATTAAAAATCCTTGAAAACCACTTCTAAGCAAACGTAATCTTAGCCCTGAACCTAGCTAATTCCATACGTTCAAGGCATAATCGCGTTCAACTCCTTCATACCTTACCGCACTTATTTTTTGTATAAATCCTAGCGATGTTCCGGATATCCGTATCCGTATCCGCGAAAATCCGAGGGAGAAGAAAGATCCGTATCCGTTACTTTTCTCGCGGATCTTTTACGGATATGTCACCTTATCCCTTACGGGAATACTTTCCATCACAAATTTTACACTTCGCACATTCATTATTTATTATCTCAAAATAATTACAAATTAAAGTAGAAAACTTCTTAGTAGACATTATTTTAACTCTTGTACGGTCCTGACATGATATGAACAAAGAAGTTTTTTAGACTTCATACCGCGTTATCTGTAAAACTCCAGTAACTTAAAAAATTGTATGCCTTGACCGTTGTACTGGTTGAAATCTCGAAGAAATATTATTTTTAATTAATTTACTGTATAAACCTGGCAGACCCACAGCTTTTTTTCACTATTTCTAAAATCGTAAGTATACCTAATTTATCAATTGCGCACCTTAATAGAACCTAAAAAGCCCCCAGTTTTGATCTTAATTCCGTTGCATTTTTTTAGTTGAGCTAGTCAAGTTTATATATGTCTTGTAGCCATGTAACTTATTTAGTATTTACCTACAGCCCGCTGGAGATACTTACCAGTTGAAATGCTGTGTTTCTTTAAATAGTGAAGACAATGGAAGTCCAATGAATCTCGAAGTCCAAAAATCTTTCATTTAACCTACATCATTGTCTATAACTTTTAAGCAAAGGTGGTATGCTAACTTTTAGCGAACGAGAAATAGTTATTTACATTACAAGATGCGAAAGTTTACTTTTTGGTGTGAGGTGGTTTTTAAATGGCCGAGGCGAAGCCGAGGCTATTTAAAACCTCCGTTGAAAAGGCCTTTCGCATCGTGTAATGTATTATATTTTTTCTGCTACTGTTCTATGTATCGCATAATTTAATAAGCATTAACATCATGTTTTAATAGAAATATCAGAGATTTTGAAATTTTACCTGTTAAAAATTAATCCATAGCAACACATTTATTGTTGACATTGTCTGTCATCAGCACTTGTCAGATTTTGAATTATTGTTAATTTAGTATAAATCCATTCCCATTTTAAAATGTTAAATGAATATGAAAATGGCATCCAAAAGGCAGCTGACCTTGCGTGTGCCTCACTTCTGCCAGACAAATCTAAAGAGAGGTACCATCAAACATATAAATCGTTTTCTGAATGGCTTGCTACAAAAAATGTGGGGCGGATTGACGAGAATGTGATGTTAGCGTATTTTCAAGAAAAATCTGAGTCTTTATCACCACCAACCCTCTGGTCTGTATATTCCATGCTCAAGTTAACAATTTCCGTAAACAAAAATCAAGATATTTCGGAGTTTAAGAAACTAGTTGCTTTTATTAAAAGGAAAAACGATGGTTATGAGGCAAAAAAGTCAAAAAAAAAAAGAAGAAATCATAAAGTTTTTACTTAATGCGCCTGATCAAAGTTACTTAGCAATGAAAGTAATAGCCGATTATGGGAGTGGCTGGGGCATGCCGGACAGACGAAATATACAGAATGAAGCTAAGTGATGTAGAAATAAGAAATGACGTGGCTATAGTAAAAATAGTGGAGTCTAAAAATAAAGTTAAAAGAAACTTGTAGTAACCAACGATGAAGGCTCAGTTCCTTATGTCAGATTTCTACAGGAATATATTAAGCTGAGACCAAGGAATGCTCTAGATGAGCGTTTATTGTATCGTTAGGAAAGAGGTAAATGTGTTAATCAAGTAATTGGAAAGCACACTATTTCAAATGTACCTAAAGAAATTGCGAAGTTTTTGAAGCTTGAAGACATCAGTAGATACACTGGCCATTCTTTTAGAAGAACGTCAACTACGTTCCTTGCCAATGTTGGAAGTCTTCTTCTGTTGCGGAGGGATATATTGCTGAATCCTATAGCAATAAGGTGGAAATTTCAAAGAAGATTTTACACGAAATTCCTACCAATATTTCCTCTAATGAAGTAACAGTGAAAAATATGAATATTTACGTAGTAAAGGTGATAACGATACCCCAACAACAAATTTTAAAAAAATGTTAATTCAAGTATTATTTCTCCAATTTCTTTTGCTAATTGCTCAAATTGCACAATTACTTTTAATGTTAATACCTAACCTAGTTTTTTAAAATATTTTGTCATAAATTAGTTACTTTTTTTAAATAAATCCTAATATTTCCCACAAGCATATTTTCTTTTTTTACTCTTACTTTTTTGTCCAGGCGCTGAAAATATTACTTTCGTAGCTAGCAACGCTTAGCAACCAGGTAACACGAAGGTTCTCTTTCGTTATCATTCGCGTTGCTAAGACCACAAAGTTTTCTTATTTATACAGTAGTAGAAAAAATGATTTTAAATAAATTTGCCTTTGTTTTACTGCAAATTTAGAAAAAAATTAAAATGATTTAGTACAGTATTAAGGGGACTTTTTTTGTATAACTTAGAAGATATCTGTTATTACTTTACATCGTCCAAGTGGTCCTGTTGACCGATGAACGTTAATTCCTTTTCACAATGCAAGTTAGGTTGTGTTGCACCAAGGACGTAGTGAAAATATAAAAATGTTTAATGTAAAAAAAGTTTGAGACAATTGTATTGAAAAATATTTTTTTCTTGGATCTTGGGGGCTTTAAGAATCCGTTACACATGTCTATATTAATATCATTTTGTTTTAAATAAAAAGTTATTTCTGGGCTTTTTAATTTTAATAATAATAAAGAGATGTTTTATTAATTTAGGTGGTATGGACACAAAGATAGCATCCAGCTTATGGGCATTAGATCATGGAATTGCCGTGGTCATTTGTAATGGTTTAAGGCAAGACGCAATCAAGACGGTATTAACGGGCAAAAAATTTGGAACTTTTTTTATTCAGAAGAGTCAAAGTGAAGAGGATAACACTGAAAAGATTGCTATTAATGGTACATATCCATACTTTGTCGATTTCTTAAATTTTGTCGACTATAATTGTTTTTTGTATTATTATGTATATTACGCATTTGACATGTCCCATTTAAAACCCTAATGCTAAAGTCAGTGTTACGAAACGAATAGATAGGTCACAATGCGTGCCAGATTTTATTTTTGTCTAGTCGAACCCAAAAGATTCCACCCTTCGTAACACGTTATATTTGTTAATACTATGGCTAAGTTCCACTATTAAATTTTTTGCTGAATATGCTTAAAATTCTTCCTTAATTTCATTCAGAGCAAAAACAGAAAATTCATATGTGATTTTTTATTCAATTTTGGATCGTTTTGAGAAAACCTTTTTGCTTCAGATTTTAAGATTGATCTTTAGAAAACCGGTCAAATGTCCAATATTAATTATATATGGAGTGTAAAACATAAAGGAAAAGTAATTATTTCGTCAATATCCATATCAATTATCAGTAAAAAATTGTAAAATATTTGAAAGAAAATATTTTTAAGCTTCACTCAAGTAGCATTCACGGAAAGTTTCCAAAAATTTTAACAATGTTATCCATTGAACCATATTGAAGTTTTTAGGGTCACCATTTTCTCAAAAAGATTACCTTATGGGAGTTTGCACGTGAAAATGTTGCCGATGTAATCAATAATTATTACCTTTGGGTATAATTGGATAGTATTAACGCCATTTTACTACCAACCTATACCAACTACTATAAAAATATGTTTATTTTTAATGTACTATTTTAATTTTAAAATCATACGCTTTATATTATCTAAAAAAAGCTTTTTACAAAGCCAAAGTACAATATTTTGTTCCTATGAATAGTGTGAATTGTGTCAGTGTGAAAGCAATTTTCCTTATCATGTATTTTTTTTTTTTGTTTTAATGGGTGGTTCCTTGTATGTTCACGCTATCCAATTGTTACTTGGGTAGTACATAAACAAATGAAAATAACACTTATAAGCTGAAACACTGTTCCAAAGTGTTTCACTGTTGCTCCAAGACCACCATCTGAGATATAATATTAAAACTTGGCCTGAAGTCTTAGATTAAGTTTTATTCATTTTTATTTTATTAATTTATATTTGCATGTGTACCTTCCACCAAATTGTATTTATTTTTAAATTCGTAAATGAAGCTCCTACAAATATTTAAAATTAAAAAAAAAATAACTTAGGGCCTAGCAACCCCGATTCATAACCGATTTTTTTTTCAGTCAACCCTATGTTATCGGGTTTGCAATAATATTATCTTCATTTTAGTATAAAATTTGTTTAGTGAGCAGAGGGGTGCAAATTACAATATCCACTTACCTGTTTATACCTGGCAACCCAGTAGTTAAGATATTTAATTTAAATCGCATATTACCATGTTTGATGTGCGTCAAATAGTTTGCTTTTGGCAATCATTTTAAAAAAAGGTGTAAGCAAGTGTATTAAAATGTTTCTGTTTTCAGAGTTACATCTGTACAGGGTTATTCATTTTAAAGTAAACAGGGCTTTATTTTTGAACTTCCCTGTACTTTTTTAAAAAACGAATATAGCCATTTTGTGTATTATTTTTCCGTAGAATTCAATAATCTAATCAGAAAAACATTTAAAACAAAAACAAAAGAGTTACAGCAGGAGTGACGTATTTTTTAAATGGAATACCCCGTACATTTTTATATCAATGGATAGGGATTTTCACGAGGAATTCGGTGATATAGGGGTTGCTGGGTTTATTTCCTGCGGTTCTGCTGCAATTGTCTAAAAACTACATGATACTATAAGGATAGTTTCACCTAAAAAAACCTGGCTGCCACAGGTCACAGGTGCTTATTTGTCAAAGTCAAGAATTTTAAAAATACGTTTATTACTTTTTGGGGTAGTTTTATAATGAGGTTTTTATTAGAAGAACGGCTTCAAATTATATTATATGCTAAAAACAATATGATATATCTATTTCTAAACCAAGCAGCAAAACTACAATAAACGGAAAAAATTAAAATACAATACGAAGTAAAAAATGGTGGTAATAAGAACACTTATAACAAAAAATTATAATATTACTAATCATTCAAATGTTCTATATAACCCCCGTTATTTTCGAAACATGATCTATAACCCCTCCTTAGCCTTTCTAAGCTCGCCGATATTATTTGTGGTTCTTGGTTAAGACGATTAATTTCATTTACAATTTTTTTCTCTCATTTCTTCCGTGTTTTTGTTCCCATTTTGGTAAACGACATTCTTCTAAAGACCCCATAAAAAAGTGTCCAAAATCGTAATATCTGGACTATTAGGTGGCCATCTAATAGTGCCATAAGGTCCAATCCACTGATTTTATATGGCGAATTGAGACACTGGGGCGGCGCTCCGTCTTGTTGCCAAATTATCTTGCGATACGTTTCCAGTGGCAATTCTTCCGAAATAAATGCCCTTAATATCATTTTCAAGAAAATTGAGATATCTTTCTCCAGTTAAGGATCCCTCATAGAATATTGGCCCGACAATTCTATTGTTAAGCACCTGTGACCTATGGCAGCCAGGTTTTTTCAGGTGAAACTATCCTTATAGTATCATGCAGTTTTTAGACAATTGCAGAGCTGCAGAAAATAAACCCAGCAACCCCTATATCACCGAATTCTCGTGAAAATCTCTATCTATTGATATTAAAATATACGGGGTATTCCATTTAAAAAATACGTCACTCGTGCTGTAACTCTTTTGTTTTTGTTTCAAATGTTTTTCTGATTAGATTATTGAATTCTATGGAAAAAAATACAAGAAATGACTATATTCGTTTTTTAAAAAAGTACAAGGAAGTTTAAAAATAAACCCATGTTTACTTTAAAATAAATAACCCTGTACAATTTTACCTATGCTGACTAACTTATATAAATACTTAAATTTGTAGCTAGAAAGGGTGGTCGCTTGCTCCGACTTGTATCTCCAGACGAGAGAGCCGCTTGTATCAAGAAGATCGCGGAACAACTGGACGCAAACATTCCTAAAATGATGTCGGAAAATAAAAAGGACTTAGAAAATGCGAAAAAACAAGGCTTGTCGGCTGTACTAATTGGAAGGCTAACGCTGACTCCCGCTAAAGTCAAGGCTTTGTCAGTTGGACTAAGGCAGATTGCGGAATCCAGTAAAACTATTCTTGGAAAGGTTGTTCGAAAGACATTGTAAGAATATATTAAGAAGTATATATATATATATATATATATATATATATATATATATATATATATATATATATATATATATTATATATTCTTAGCAGTACGCTGCCCATCCTACTGATTTATAGCAAAGATAATACTACTACGGATAGATGGTTCATTTAAATGGGGCGTTTTGAATCAGTTCGGAGATATCAATGCTTCCGTAAATGCGAATAAAATTAAGTCGGTAACCCCTGCCCCAGTGAAACGAAACCATGTGCGACATTGCCAATGTCTGTCGCTTGTACCTTATTCGGAACACGAAGTAGCGAAAGCGGGAGGCTAAACGGATTGTGTATTTTCTAGTCGCGTTTCATCACGCCAATAGTAAAGGGCTCTGCCGGCAACACTGTTTAAGGATAGCGAAAGGCTCCTCGATGGACATCGGCTCGCGTTAGCCAAAGTCCATTAGGGGGTATCAAAAATATAGCATTGAATGGTTCATCTTATCCGTAGTAGTATTATCTTTGTTTATAGTAAGTGAGAACGTCGCCGAGGGGAATCTCCTTAATGTCGGCCAAAGAAAGCCAATACTCGCCCAGCATGGATCTTCTCTTGGACGAGAGTGCAGGGCAGTCACAAAGGATGTGCTCCACCGCCTCGTCTTTCTGTTCACAACCTCTACATAGAGATGTGTCATTTATACCTATTGTAAAGAGGTGTTTTCGTAGTTGACAATGTCCAGTAAGAACGCCCGTGATTAGACGAAGGCTCGCCCTAGGCTTTGCCACGTAATGTTTAGCTGTATCTCTGTCAAGATAGTTCAATAACTACCCTGTCAGACCTACGAAAGGTTCGGGTCCAAAAGATTTGTCCCAGCAGCCTTCCTGGCCCACGAGTCAACGATGCGGTTGCCTTTGGAGTGCACGTGTCCTTTGGTCCAGCGACACCTACCCCAAAAGAAGAGCCGTATGCCTTATTATTGATCCCATTTTTACAGAAAAGCTTCTGTCCCCAGCTCACTAACGAGCAGTGGGGGATCTGTCGCTGTTTTATGGGTAATTCAACAGTTTCTGTTCTTCTGGAATTCTCAATATAACTTCTTCCCTTGCAGCTTTCACTAGAACAGCACTAAGTACCACCCTTATGCATACCTCTGAAGTCCATCTGGAGGGACCCCGAACTTTTCACTTTGTTAGTTTCTTGATCTCTAAAGTATCTAGATTTTGGAACCTGCTTCCTGCAGCGATTTTTCCTTCCTCTTCAAACATAAACCGGATAAACCACTTTTACTTCACTTTAAACACCAGTGGGTTGACACTTCGTAAACTGTAACAAGATAAAAAAAATTAACGGCAAATGCTTGTTTTGCTTTTTTTTTCTATTTTTTTTCTACTTAACCTAAGCTAATGCGTGTCATTGTACTTACACCTGGCCGCTGATTTATTGTTTGTCTTGCATTTTATTTAAAAGCCAATCAGTACTTATTTTGTCCAATGCTCTTTTACAGATTGGCCGAGAACTTAGTGCTAACCCAAATCACGGTACCTATTGGGGTACTGCTAGTCATCTTCGAAGCCAGACCCGATGTCTTGCCTCAAATTGCCTGCTTATAATTGCTTCAGGTAACGGTTTGGTGCTGAAAGGTGGTGATGAAGCTGTACTTACAAACGAAGTTATGATGAGCATAGTGGATGAGGGCCTAAAGACGATTAAATGCAGTGGAGCTGTAGGTTTGGTAAGAATTAAAACTAGGTTTAATCAGAAATAGAATAAACAATTTACCTCCAAGACCCAGTTTTATTTGCGATTTTACTATTTTTTGCTTTCATCACTGAAATTTTGGTACATGTTATAATTAGTTAATAAAAAATCAGAAATTGTTTCACATAGTTCAAACAAGTTTTTGGCCAATCCCACGTAATTCTTGACATATCTAGCCAAGTTTCGCATGACGCGCTTTTTAACAATTTCTTTTTACTACCTTTCACAAAAACTTTGTTCTTGACCTTTTAATTTTTTTTCTAACGAAGGTGACTGATATTATAGATGGCCACTTTTCTAGCTTTTATCAAAATACAGGTGTGATAATTGCATCCCATCCCATTTAAATTTTGCTAATAATAGTAACCTTTACTCCAATATACAGTTTTTAAACCTGTATCTTTTACAAATCGAAGCCTGCTTGAAACCTTATTCCAATATCCTCCTCTCCCAACCCTCTGCATTCTTGATTTCATTCAAAAAAGTGCCGCTTGCCTCATTAATGGTTTCATCCCCTTGCAGTCTGAAGATTTCTCTCCTTACTTCCGTTTTTTCATCCTTAGAGTATCTAGACTGTGAAACCTACTGGCTGCTGAGCACTTTTCTTCCTCTCTAAAGTCCAAAATATTTAAGCTTCTTGCTGAATTTGGTGTATAAGGGACAAAAACGCGCTTTCTAAATCTTGCACTTCTTTTTGCGCATACGCCAAATCTTAAGACTATGCCGGGAAACCACAAATGATTTTCTCCCTGAAGGCCAACATTAATAACATTATTGGCGAATCTAAGCCAATTTCATGCGAAAATATAAAACAGCAAAGCCCCCGCATTTGGCTAATATTTTTTTTAAAACGCAATGTCGTCAAATGTAATTTAAAATAGAAATAATACCATAGCAATAATACTTTCACAATTTGTGCTGTTTTACTTCAAAGATAAAATCTATAAATGAAAAAACCCCTTTATTTGCTTTTATAGGTTAAAACTAAAGAAGAAATAGCAGATCTTATTAACATGGATGAATATATCGATCTTGTGATACCAAGGGGATCGAACCAACTCGTTAGGTTTATTCAAGATAACGCACGTCGAATTCCTGTGATGGGGCATTCAGAAGGTAATATTACTTTACTTTTTGGAGTAACCCTTTTCTCTTTTTATGTAGATTCCTAATTAAAAATTCGAAACTTTTCAATTTTAATCATATCAATAATTTAAAATTCAAGCATTTGGTTATGAACCCACGTGAAAAATCTCCATTTATATATACAAACACATACTTGTCATTTTTATTTTAGGTATTTGCCATATCTATGTCGACAAGGAGGCAGATCCACAAAAAACATTAAAAATATTGTTAGACGCTAAAACAGACTATCCAACGGCTTGCAATGCAGTAGAAACGATTCTTCTTCATAAAGACCTTATGGAAGGCGATTTTTTCTCAGAAATATGTTGTACTTTAAAGAATGCAGGTGT
>JAHBCN010007233.1:0-44579 GCA_019359885.1 Listronotus oregonensis | reverse complement strand
TTTCTAACAACAAAAAAAAACGACGGTGTGTGGTAGGAGGCCGTTAATCCACATACTTTTTGTACAGCTTCAGAAAGGTTCCATTGTTTATTTCTTCGGAAATAACAAACGATCGTGAGATATGGTTTTCACAATTGTTAATTGTAATAGCGATAAGGTTTCCCAAACCCTAAATATTTGTAATCTCCGCTCTGCGACAAGCGCCAGCTAAAGCAAAAATGGTGCTTACTTTGATCATTAGATAAGTCTCATCCGGCGTTGACATAATCCTAGCTATGTCTTCTTTGCCAAAAATATGAGCTTTCTTTACTCAAAAACCAACATTAAAACCTTTAAAACATGGAGTAACATGGCCACAGTGTATTAGACTTAAGTACCTTACTAAGTTTGCAAACGTACGTCAAAAATCCCCCTTCTTTCATGCTTTTGATTTGCTTCTTCTTGTACTAATTTAAAAATTGAGTGTATTGCTGCTCGTATCTTTTTTTTAATTTACTTGTTAATAGGTATGTACACACCGAAAAAACAAGCAAGAACAAACATTCGTTCTTGTTCACCTTGTTTGTATGTGTTCTTTGTTTATTTTTGGTTTTTTGTCTACATAGCGCAATCAAATTTTTTCTCTTTTTGACCTTAAAAAGTTTGGGGACCGTTTTTTTTTTGGTATGTACACCCGAAAAAACAAACAAAAACAAACATTCTTCTTGTTCCTTTCTTTTTGGTTTTTTGTTTATTTTTCCCTTTTTTTCTGTCTACATAGCGCAACAAATGTTTGTTTACTCTGTTCGACTAGTTGGAATAGTTATGGATGACCATAAAAACAAAAATTTCTTTGATGTCCGACGTCCCTGGAAAATGTTGAACAAGAACAAACAAACGTTTGTTCGCCGTTTTAACTGTCTACACTGAAGAAAAACTTTGTTTGCTGATGTTTATTTTTGTTTGTTTTTTCGGTTGTACATACCTTTTTGATGTACCGACGTCTACTCGAACATGTATGAATAAGAACAAACACACGTTTGTTCGTGTTTTCACTGTCTACACTAAAGAAAAACGTTTGTTCTTGTTTGTTTTTTCGGTGTGTACATACCTTCGAAGGTATGTACACACCGAAAAAACAAACAAGAATAAACATTCGTTCTTGTTCACCTTGTTTATGTGTTCTTTTTTTTGTCTTTATAGCGCATTAAAATATTTGTTCACTCTTGTTTGACCAGTTGAAAAAGTTATGGATGACGACGAACAAAATTTATTTCCCTTTAAGTATTTTTTCTTTGTCTACATAGCTCAACCAAATGTTTGTTTACTCTTGTTCCACTAGTTAAAATAGTTATGGATGACCATAAAAACTAAAATTCTCTTTGATGTAACGACGTCCACTGGAAAATGTGTGAACAAGAACAAACAAAAGTTTGTTCGCCGTCTTAACTGTCTACACTGAAGAAAAACTTTTGTTTGCTGATGTTTGTTCTTGTTTGTTGTTTCGGTGTGTACATACCTTTTGATGTACCGACGTCTACTCGAACATGTATGAACAAGAACAAACAAACGTTTTCACTGTCTACACTAAAGAAAAACATTTGTTTGCTGATGTTTGTTCTTGTTTGTTTTTTCGGTGTGTACATACCTTCTCATAGACAGCCTTTACAATATCTTTAAGAAGCTCTTCGTCGGAATAATCTATTATTTGACTTAATAAAATCTTTAAGTCTTAACAATAATTTAACAAACATTGTAGACGGATAGCTGGAGCCGAAAAATCATCGTCATCAGTAATATGGAGTTTCTTTCGTAAAAAATGGTCATTTAGTATTGTTAATTATGTTCCCGCGCAGGCTGACAATCTATTGGATACAGGAGGTAGCAAAAAGGGGTGAAAGTGCAAAATTTTTGGGGAAAAAATCGTCATCGAAAATATGCTTCAAAATTTTCCCAGGTGAAGGTCTTAACCCCCTTAGCTGAAATCCCAAGGGGCTGACAGCTAGGTGCATACAAAAGGGGTGGCGGATAAAGGTAAAGAGCCATCAAGAGATCAAATCTGCTCATATTTTTTTTAGTCCGATGCACGGTTTTCACTTAGAAAAATTAAATCTAGATATTTCCCCGCATGGTAATATTGTTTACCGATATTGTTATGATCATGCAAAAAAAATGGTTTTTATTTTTTAAGCGAAAACCGTGCATCGGTTTGAAAAAAATCAAGTGATCAACTTTGCTTATAAATGATTGGGGATTTCAAAAATATTTTTATTTTAAGAGAAATCAGTGACGTACCATCAATATTTGCCAAAATAGGCAAGTCAAATTCCTTACGAACGCCACTGGTGGAAATAAAAAAAAATATAGTACACTAAAAAATGCCTCTTGATATATAGTAAATGTATGCCAAATTTTATTAAAATATCTAAAGGGGTATTACTAATAATAATAATAATAAATGATTTATTTTTGTGATAATTTGACCCGTTTTACTGTCCTCGGTATCCACCTAATTGTCAGCCCTTTTGGATTTAGACACCTTAGGGGTTCAACTTTAAGTGGTCAAAATGGCTGACATATTATCGATGACGATTTTTGCCTAAATTTTTACCCTTTTTACCCTTATCCGCCACCCCTTTTGTATCCACCTAGCTGGGTGCTCCTTGGGATTTCAGCTAAGGGGGTTAAGACCTTTACCTGGGAAAATTTTGAACCATATTTTTGATGACGATTTTTTCCCCAAAAATTTTGCACTTTCACCTCTTGTTGCTACCTCCTGTATCCAATGGGTTGTCAGCCTGGGCGGGAACATAATTAGCAATATTAAATGAACATGTTTTACGGGAGAAACTCCATATTACTGATGACGATGATTTTTCGTCTCCAGCTCTAAGACCATTGACGGTTTAGAATAATACTTTTGTTGCCATAAAAATAATACAAAACAAAACCTGGTTTAATTGTTATTTAACTCTATATTTTAAAAATTGCATAGAAACTTTAAAATAATTTTTAAAGAAAAATTGCATATTTAAAAAAAATACGACAGAGTAGATTTATTATAGGCATCCAAATTGATAGGTATTGTTATTAAGAAGTGATTTAATTTATTAGTAAGTCATTGCGATACAGTATTAGTAAATATAGATACGTTCCACATTAGTAGGGGAAAAATAACTTTTCCGCACTAGTAAACAAGAATGTTGTTCGTTGTTTTGTGCCAACTTCAATTTGGCGATGAATTTTAATACCTACACTTACTAGTAACTATTCAGTAGTAATTGTTTTTTAAATTTTAGGTCCAAACTTACTCCAATTACTTCAGTTTGGTCCTCCGCTTGTTAAAGATTTAAAACACGAATATGGCAGTTTGGAATTATGCATCGAGGTAGTAGATGGTCTAGACCAGGCTATAGACCACATTCATACATATGGCAGCAGTCATACCGAGTCTATAATTACTGAAAATAGTAAGTTTTTAAGTTTTACACAAAAAGTAAATGTTTGGGCAGGGATTTTAAGTAACAAAATATTCTCTTAAGGAGACCGATATTTAAAATTTCTGTAAAATGACTTACTCCCACTCTCGCAGCTTCTTTTCCAAATCCAAATCAGCCTGATATACCAGATCGATTTGATTTGATTTTAACAGGATGGTGATCCGCCCCATTTTCCTCGACGTAAATATTTAAATGCGGTATTCCCGGACAGTGGATTGGTAGGAGAAGGATCTACGAAATGGCCTGCAAGATCTCCAGATCTTACAACGCTGGATTTTTTTTTGGAGATATTTAAAATTAAAAGTGTTTAAAGAAAAACCACGAAATTTGGAAGGGGTTTTAAGCAGATTAGCACTTTGTCCAGAAGCTAATAGTGGTCATTTTTAACACATAATAAAATAATTAAATAAAAAGAAATATGACAAAACTTTTTATTTTTTTAGTTTTACTTAAGTGCATCATTCATTATTATTTAGTTCTTTGATTGTCCTAGTTTCCCCAAAATTTTTTAATAAACCCAATACCTGATTTTTAATTGAATTTGTTTCATATTTCAGCCACTTGCTGTATATTATATGTGAGGCTGTTTCCTCCTTCTTCTTCGGCAAAGCATGTATTTTGTGGAACCCTTGTGTATGACTATTTTTTGCAAGTGTTTCCTTAGATGACAGTGCCCTGTAAGAAATCCTACTACTTGTCTTTTTAAAGTGACTTCAGAACAAGGACCTCAGCTGTTAATTTTTAGAAGGGTCGCCTAGTATTATACTATCATGTCCACGTTGACCACGTAACGCATGAAACCAATTTAGATGTTGTTTTTAGAATCATCTATCTATTGTTTACTTGGCCTGTTTTTATAGTCTGAGTACTGACTTGGTACCGATAAAATTTTAAGATGATCTGGATATAACTATTTTATCTGGCTTCTATTGTTAAGTAGTAATTTATAAAGCTAACTATTTTAATTTTCCCCGTAAAATTAAAATATTGCATATCAATAAGGAATACCCTGTATAATAATTTTTAGAAAAAACGGCTGAGGAGTTTTTAAATAAGATTGATTCTGCATGTGCATTCCATAATGCAAGTACGAGAATGGCTGATGGATTTAGGTTCGGCTTGGGTAAGAGAAAAATAGATCATTAAGTTTCATTTACAATTAATGAGCATTTTTCATCAGGTGCTGAGGTAGGCATAAGTACCGCCAGAATTCACGCAAGAGGTCCAGTTGGTATTGAGGGTCTGCTTACAACTAAATGGGTTCTTCGTGGTAAAGACCATACCGCTGGTGAATTCAATCAGGAAGGCGGTCCAAAATGGATACACAAGTCTTTACCTTTGGATGATTCCTCAGATGCATGTAAACCAGATCCATGCGCTTCTCAAAAGAAAAAATGTTAATTATGGTTAAAAGACACGTTTTCGAATTAGAAAAAAAAATCTTAATTAGGTCTTGGTAAACGCAATAGTTATGACGTCCCGTGAGTGTTTTGTATAGTAAATGTCAAAATAATAAAGTTTCCATAAATACTTTTAATTGTTTTTGCTTTGCGATTAAGAAGTGATTTGCAACGAGGCAATATTTCTTTAGTTTATTTACATAAACCTTCTTTTAAATATCTCAAATCCGGAGGTGAGAAATTCGTTAAAAGAAGAGGCCAATAAAATCATAAAAAATTTTGTGGCGTCTCATGGTTTGTCTAACAAGGAGAGCTCAACATAAAAAAGCAAAAAAATAACATGCATGATATACACCATTTAGATAGGTTATGTCCCATTTTTTATTTTAGATAAAACAAATAATTGAGATTGTAATATAAGCAAATACACACCAACCTTTTTTTTAATAAAAGTCCATACTTCTTTTTTGTTAGCAATAAACTCATCAATCGCGTTTTTATTAAAGTTTAAAATGTCACAAATCAAAACTTTTTTAATAAAGATCATTGCAAGAGCATAATCATTCTTTGCCCATAGTATTTCCCAAAAATCTTTTTTTTAATTTCAAAGTTAAAAAGCACCTTTCTGTTTCTGATATAAGTCATCGCCCAAGTGGCAATAATACCCAGAATACGAAGCTGAAAAAAGTGCTAAACCTTTCAATTTTTTTAAAATGCAAATTGTCATGCAAAATTTGGGATTAAGCTTAACTTACCCTCCTCTTTAAAATCCATATTATGCCGATGGGCGCCCTTTATTTTTTAGGGGTGAAAACTACCCTTTATTGCTAAAACCTATAAAACTATACATAAAAGATTAAGTTAAGTAAAATTTGACTGAAATAAGTTGAAAAAGTAGTATTTTGTTTCTTTGAAACATAATTTGAAATATTTGAGCCCTTAAAAATCAACCCTTTTTATGATTAAAAAATAATAATTATTTACCCTAAAAAACTAATATGTTATTTGGCATGAAAATTTGGGATTAAGCTTTACTTACCTTCCTCTTCAAAATCTTTCTTATGCTGAAGGTCGCTTTTTATTTATTTTTGGACGATCATTTTAAAGATAAAAAATAGCTGGAAAAAAATTGGCGCAGTGCTACGTACAAGGGCCGAAAAAAGTTCAAAATGAATTGATCCAACTCTCCCACCGGTCTGAAATTTTTAAACGATCGTATTAGAGTCATAAAAAAGCTGGAAAAAAATTGGCGCGGTGCTACCCTTGAAACCACCCTTCTTTATCCCTTAAGTACGTCCGAGGGCCGAGAAAAGTTTAAAATGAATTGATCCAACTCTCGCACCGATCTGAAATTTTTGAACAATCGTATAAGAGTCATAAAAAAGGGGTGCTACACTAATAACCACCCTTTTTTAACCCTCAGTAAGTCCGAGGACCAAAATTAATGAATTATTCCTTGACCGTAAATAACGATCTATTAGAGGCAAAAAAGCGAAAAAAAATTAAAAATGAATTGATCCAACTCTCGCACCGGTCTGAAATTTTTGAACGATCGTAGTAGAGTCATAAAAAAGCTGGAAAAAAATGCGCAGTGCTACTATTGGAACCACCCCTTTTTAACCCTTAAGTACCCTCAAGTTCAAAATGAATTGATCCAACTCTCGCACCGGTCTGAAATTTTTGAACGATCGTATTAGAGTCATAAAAAGCTAAAAAAAATTTGGCGCGGTGCTATCCTTGGAACCAGCCCTTTTTAACTCTAAGTACCCTCAAGTTCAAAATGAATTGATCCAACTCTCGCACCGGTCCGAATTTTGAACGATCGTATAGAGTCATAAAAAGCTGGAAAAAAAATGTGCACCTCAAGTTCAAAATGAATTGATCCAACTCTCGCACCGGTCTGAAATTCTTGAACGATCGTAGTAGAATCATTAAAAAGCTGGAAAAAAAATGGCGCAGTGCTATATGGAACCACCCTTTTTAATCCTCAAGTACCAGCCAAAGTTCAAAATGAATTGATCCAACTCTCGCACGGTCTGAAATTTTTGAACGATCGTTAAAGTCATTAAAAAGCTGGAAAAAAGAATTGGCATTTCGCAGTCTACATTGGAACCACCCCTTTTAACCCTAGTAGTCTCAAGTTCAAAATGAATTGTCAACTCTGCACCGGTCTAAATTTTTGAACGATCGTAGTAGAATCATTAAAGCTGGAAAAAGAATGGCGGAGTCTAGTAGTGGAACCACCCCTTTTTAACCCTTAAGTACCCCAAGTTCAAATGAATTGATCCAACTCTCCACCGATCTGAAATTTTTGGAACGATCGTTAAATCATAAAAAAACTAAAAAAAAATTTGCGCTGTGCTTCCTTGGAACCACACTTTTTAACCCTCAAGTACGTCCGAGGACCAAAAAAAGGGTTCAAAATAAAATATTTTTATCATTTCAAATTTTTAACGCATTTTTCGTAAAAAGAGTCATAAAAAAAGCTTTCAGGGCCAGACCTGTTGGTATACTGTTTATTAAAAAAAGTAAAATTTTTGGTCTACGGTTCACCTTTACACCGCCGTACATCCGAGAGCCGAGAAAAGTTTAAAATAAATTGATCCAACTCTCGCACCGATCTGAAATTTTTAAACGATCATCTTAAAGTCATAAAAAAGCTGAAAAAAATAAATTGATCCAACTTTCGCACCAATCTGAAATTTTTAAACAATCGTCCCAGAGTGATAAAAAAGCTGTAAAAAAAGTTTGGCGCTGTGCTAGCCTTGAAACCACCCCTTTTTAACCCTAAAGTACGTCCGAGAGCCGAGAAAAGTTCAAAATGAATTCATCCAACTCTCACACCGATCTGACATTTTTGGAAAATCGTCTTAAATTCATAAAAAAGCTGGAAAAAAAAATTTGGCGCGGTGTCATTTTTGGAACCACCACTTTTTAACCCTCAAGTACGTCCGAGGGCCGAAAAAGGTTCAAAATGAACATATTTTTATACATTTTCAATGATTTTACACTGTTTCTATCATTTTTGTAATAAAGTTTTTATCATATTTAAAAAAAATTAAACAAATTACAGATTGCCAGACCGTGTTGGTTTATTACTTGTTTAATATCAAAAAAGTAATAGTCTATTTTTGTACTTATTCTGGTTCACCCCCTTTTACGACGGTCGCCGCTTGGACTATAAATAGTGTCTTTCTAGATTAATTCGAATTTTTAATGGAATCCTTACAGTTTTGTTTATCAATTGTATTAAAGGGAAAAATACTAATTAATTTAGTTGATGTTTTTGTATTGTGTCAGAAATGAAATTATACAAACAAGGTTTAGTCTATATTGTTGATAAAATAATATAGAAATGTGCTTTGACAAAGATGGAAATTTCCCGTTAAGTTTTTTTGTGGTGTGATAATACAACAGCTCTTAACATTGACATCTGTCAAATTTTAGAAGTGTCAAAAGTTTTTTCCTTGAAATGTCACAAACATTACAAACTAGTGTTGATAGCTTCAAAGAAACCGTTTAATCAAGAGTGTCATTTTGCTGCACGCCCGATCTCATACTTCACAACTGACTGTAATTCCTTAAAAAGGACATTAGGAGTTTCTCCTACATTCTTCTAATAGTCCAGATCTATCTTCAAGTAATTTTTATCGCTTTGAGCAGCTAAATTAAAACAATGATGAAGTTGCCATGTTTGTGCATGAGTGACTTTGCTCCCAACCAAAAACATCTTATAAAATTGACATTAATAAAATTTCCGAAGGATGGCAAAAATGCATAGTCTTGAAAGGCAAATTTGCAGAGAAGTAATGTAAAAATCATATACTTTTGGCCAATGGCAGCTATAGGATTTTTAAAATTTTTATATAAAAAGTGAGACATTGGAGTCACACCAAATATTTCCCAGAAGCTATTGGTCTCGAGGGAAACACTTTGGTAAAGAAGTTTTTTATTTTGGAATTTGCATTTTTTTTTTTTTTTTGACTTACAAAAGCAAATTCTGTATTTTAATTTTTAGTAAAATATTCTGGATAAATCAGTTGTCGAAAGATAAAAAATAAATTATTTTGTTTCGAATTTTGATTTCAGTCGACTATTTTAGTTCTTTGGTTGATGTTGTGTTCGCATGCCTATTCGTGTACGTTTTTAATTTGTTTTGCTGTTATTGGTGGTGCGGCGGAAGTTTGTTTTTTCGTTTTAATTCGTAATTATTGGTGTGGTGTATAGAATAGTATACAGTGGCCGCCAAAAAAATCGACACTTTGTGGAAAATTTCTATTCTTGATATTAATTTTTTGTCTGTAGTATTTGCATTTTGAATTAAAAATTCATTATGATGGAAATGTAAATTACAATTGAATATAAAATTATGTGGTAACGAATCACAATGTAGCATTCGACATTTAAATTTTGAAGTGCTCTTTCTATCTCGTTCGAACTTCCATTGACCTTGAATGAACCACGAATCAAATGAACTATCATCCGTAAGTAGCGGTAATATACCCCAGCTGATTGGAATACGAATATTTAAATATCCGAAAGAAATATTTTAATCATTTGAAACATTTCTATATTCGAATATCGTTCGGAAGATCATTCGAAAAGTTCCATTACTACTACTACTAAACATTTTTAGAAAACATAGACACACAAAAGAAGTTGGGTATAATTTTTATCATACATTTGTTTTTCGTAGTGATTTTGTCTTCTGATGACGAATCTGGGGTCAAATTTCCGCCATCAAGTCACTATTTTTTCATAACCTCAAAAAAACTAGTAAAAATTTATGAAAATTTACTAGCAAAAACTGGAATTTCTTGTTTGCACGTCCAACTTAACATTTTTATGTAAAAGGATCTGCTGAATCTAAATATACGACAGAACTAAAGTAGCACTTATAGATTTTTTCTAACCTTAAAAAACCCCCTGGACATAATAAAATGGCAGCAATCCTTAATTAGGGGGAGCCACCTACACGTCTTTTTACTATTTTAAACAATCACAACTTTTTGGTACGGCCCTGTATTACATTTGTAAGTTAATTAAATAATTGCTTTGTCATTTTTACGTCAAAAAGGTATACCTGTTAAAAGTTGATATGAGTAACCGTTTTCGAGATATTTAGATATTAAAAAAAATTACGACCCATCTGATTCTATTATAGCAAAATTTAAAAAAAATAAAACAAAATGTATAATTAAACAATATTTTTTTAAAATTTTTAATAAATTGTTTTTTAATTATGTTCAGCAAAACATAAGATAGGTTTTATAAATTTAAAAAAATATATATTATTTTTGTCAAAAAAAAAAACTTTAACACCCTGTATTTCGGAAACGAAGGCCTTGCGGACTCATATTTGTATAGACTTTTATGTTTACTTTTGGACCCCGAATACGTACCTAAAGTATTGACATTTCCTCATGAATCACCCTGTATATTTGATGTAAGTCCCATGTCACAGTTTTTATATAAAAACTTTTGAAAATCGTAGAGTCGCCACTTTTGGTGGCAGCTAAATAATAACCCACAGTTTATATTTAAACTAACCTCGTATCTCTAATAAATAATAATCTTATCTTTACTTGTTATGACTTTTTTCATCTACCTATTTCCTAGTTTTCTTCGATCAATCATTTTCACAAAATTTCGCAAATTATTTCGAAATGTCACTTCCTACGTAGCGTACCTTGAACGTCATTGATTATAAATAGAGCTAAAAATGGGGGCTCGTCCACAGTTCGTCATGCTACAGACAGAGTCACGAGTAAAATTCGCGTGAATTTTCTAAAATTATACCAGTAAACACACGTTACTTGCTTTCCCAAAGCTTTCGCGTTCAGCCGAAGGTGACATTTTCCGTTCTCTGTCGAATGTCGAATGTGTTTTTAATTTCAATTATTTTTTTCGATTCGTAATAGTTTTGCTGTTACAACGCTTTCTCGCGTAAAGAAAAAGTACTTAAAAGCTAGTTGGTATTCTATTTCTTAGAAAAGAAGTAATAAAAAAAGTGTTTAAATGTGGATTTTGTTTGTGAAATTATACACGTACTAATGTACCTGATTCTTCGCGCTTATTTGCGAACAGTCAACATTTTTTTTCTGAATTCGAAGTATTTTTAGTTAACTGACATATAACAATTTGAACCCAGACAACCGTCTTAGTAATAGAAATAAAAGTAACTGAGATTTTTCTATAAATCTGCAGGTAAAAAAAATGACTAAAGATTTTTATTATATAATCCGGCTTTTTCTAATAATTTGTGTCAATGAAATTTTGTGTTCTCCGTTACCAACGCACTTGGATCGTACCGACGGTGTGCTAGTACGCACAGTGCCCGGAGGTACCACAGTGGTATTAAAATGTACTAGCAATGATGCAGCTCACAACTTTCAATACTGGCATTTGGTGGACAAAGGTGTTATTATTGGTCCTGCAAACGAATACGATCCTGCCAAGTTTCGGTTTAATATCCTGTCAGGAAATTTGACTATCCGGGTAAGTTTTAAAAGCAAAAAATATCTAAACTTGACTTTTTTTATTGTTTTGCAAAATAAAAACCAAGTTGATTTTTTTGGTTGTTATCAACAAAATATTAAAAGAGATCAATTTTGTCTTTCAAGCACGACATTTCTTTGGTTTTTAAAATCAGTATTAACTTTGTTTTTAATATAAACCAGGATTTTTAATTTCATTTTAAAGGGTAGTTTTAAAACCTACCATGAAATAGTACGTTGGAAGCTATTTCTGATACAAGTTACGAAATAGGTGTGTTTTAGGTATGTGAAGATTGTCCAACGTGTCTAAAGGCCAAGTTTACCAACATTTTAAGTGTTTAAAACACTAATTATTAATTTTAATATTAAAAGATATAATTACCATCCACAAAATAGCGATTTATTGCAAGACATTGTTTTTTATTTACAAACATCAAACTTTGTTGAATATTCCGATTTGTCAATACAAATTTAATTTTACACCTAAAAATGTATTATTAGAAAATAATTCTAATAAGTTTAAAAAAATTATTAGGTTATTGACTTTTACCATTTGCTACCATTTTGGAGAGGAGTGCATTTTGGAGATAAGTGTAAATTTGTCCACTTTAATTTTAACTCAAATTCTATGCACATTTTAAACTTATACGTTAATAGGAAAGTTGTTAAAAATTAAATTGCCTATTGAACATATTTAAGGCAAAAACATTTTTGGCAAACATAAATTTAAAAAACGAAGCAAAAAAACAAAAATATGTTTTTTGTAATGTTAGCCTCACTTTTTTTCACGTGAATTTAGGTATGGTTATTTTTAAAATTTATAGAAAAAGAAGCTGTCATTATGTTCTTTAAAACGGTTTTCGATAAAAATCTCTAGGATTTGTGTAGCCGCGATATAATTTTTCAACTCTCATAATTTTCGTTCAATGTGTTTTTTTTAGACTTTGTCCTATATTTTTTTCTTTATTGGTTTGATAAACAGAAAAGCCTATATTAAGGCCTTTAAAATGGTGCTTGGTTGAATTATGTAGAGTTAATAGTAAAAGAGATATGACATTTTACACTTGAGGAAGTAGTCCATATTCTGTAGCATTGTGTAGAATGGAATAAAACGCTCTTTTACCACATAGTTTGTTTTATTGACGAGTCATAGACCTCTAGGGAGAGAGAGAGACATGTTGCTGCCATAGAGAGGGTCATCATCCACCTAAATACAAATAACTTATAAGAAAGATGTACAAAAGGCCAACTTTTACAAGAAAATTTAACAAATTACAAAAGAGTCAATTTTCTAAATTTTTTTTGCTTTGATTTCTATGTTAAAATAAAATTAAAATGTGATTAAGAAGGCAATACCTTTTTTCTCCATTACTTAATAATAATTTAGTTGTGAGATCAGCTACCTATAATTTGGGCTCCATTAAATTAGTTATTAGAAAATAATTTATCCTGTTAAAGGCAAGTTTATTAAAACCTTTATGGTAAAAAGACAATTTAGGTATATCGAAAACCGCTGCAGCAAATATGCTTAGGTAGGAAGGGGCCTTTTTCCTTTTTAAAATTTAGGGGTAAAACGCATCCTTGTCAAGGCGTTGCAGTTATAGTCCAGTAACTGAAGACCTGAGAGTACCCAAAGCTGTAAATTAATCTGTACAGTTTTCATTTGTGGCGCAATTCTTAGGCCTTCGCGGATGCTTTCGAGCGAGAAAAAGTTTATCACGATTCCGACGTGGGAACCCGCTGAAAATGGCCCCCTAAAGTCCAAAAAATGAGTTTTCCGCGAAAATATACCAAAATATGCCAATTAGAGCAATTTTGTTTAGACAAAAAATAAAGATCACGTCAAAATCTACAAAAATGGTCCCTGCCATTTTTTTCGCAACACCAATATTTTTCGCAAAAATGGCCGTTGAAAAATCCATAACATTCCACACGTCCGCCCGCTTATAAGTGAATGGGCAAGTTTTTAATTGCATCGATGGATCCATTCGATTTAATTTGTTCCACCAGAACTTAAAATGACGTCATTTGACGTTCAGCGCATAAATTCAGCGTACTTTTTACCGATGGAATAAAGAACTTGCCCAATCCATGAAGATAGCAGCATTCTAGCGGTAAAGCGGCAGCTGAAATAATGGGACTTTTGGGTCCCGTTATCTCGAAAACTATCGATTTTTAGAAAAAAAAATATAGAAACCATTTTTGTAGATTACAAGGTGATCTTCATTTTTTGTCCAAACAAAAATTCTCCAGTTCGCATATTTTGGCAGATATTACCGGGAAACTCATTTTTCGGGCCTTGGGGGGCCATTTTCAGCCCTTTTCCACCTGTTAATGTTGATAAACTTTTTTTCGTTCGAAAGCATCCCCAAAGACCTAAAAAAGTTGTACTTTATTTTTCAAATTATCTTTTAAAATTATCAGTAAAAATATATCATTAAAAAATTGGAAAAATATAGGCAACTTCAACTTTTTTAAATAGAACAGTTAATTATGCGTTACAACGAAAGATCTTTTTTTCTGATTTCAAATATATATACATTGATGATATTTGGGTGAACCATTTTTGAGATAAACTAACCACAACTAACCATTTTTGAGATATTTTAGCCTAAATTATAAATAATTTGCAAAAAAGTTTTATATTAGCATCAAAGAAGCCATGGAAACAATAAAATTGTTATGTTTGTTGAGTTTGGAATTTGAAGAGGGGTTTCGCTGGACCAATAATGTTTATTTTTCCGATTAATCATTCCTGCTATAGTGAAGGACAACTCCTCAGTGAATAGAATTTTATTAAAAAACTCTGGATCGTGTTGCATAAACCTAGCTATTTCCAAACATACTCACGTCGGTTCTTATGTTTTGTTCAGAAAGATTCTGGACGAACGTAAATTTATAGGGATGAAATTCGTAAAATTTTAAGGTTAAATAAATTTTATAATCTATTTTACTAGGTCCAGGTGCCGCATCTTAGAACTTTTTAAAATTATTAAAAGTAGAAAAAGTATAATAATTATCCTGGAAAAAAACAAGGATATCCTAATCTTCTTTTTTATTTTGTGCTACAGTCCCTTTCTTTATTTTTAAGTTTTTCCGTTCACTAAACTTTCTTACTCTTAATATACAGGGTGTTCCATTTAAAAAGTTAAAGTTGCCTATATTTTTCCAGTTTTTTAATGCGATATTTCATTACTGATAATTTCTGAAAAAAACTACAATTTTTATATAAAACATATTTTTGTACCTTCAAAAATAAAGGCTCCAAATGCCACGTAAATATAATCAAAGACCCTGTTCATTATGATAATATATATATATATATATATATATATATATATATATATATATATATATATATATATATATATATATATATAATATATATATATATATATAATATTTTTTTGTATATATGAAAACTGTTTTTGAACAAGATATAACTTTGGGATTTCGAGGGGTGGAATTCGCCCTGTTATCCCAGTACGACCGTTTTTATTAAACTACATTCGCTTGTTTTCGTTTAGCCACCCTGTATACATCTCGATAATGAATTTCCAGCAAAAACATGCTTGCCACTTCATACATTTAACAACTCTTGTTTTTTACGGAGACTTGGTCTACAGGTGAATATAAACCGAGAAAGTCCAAAATATTTTCTAAACAAGTCAAAAGGTTTCTGAAAAAGGCTGACGATGAAAAGTAGTTATTAAAAATAATGTAAATCGTTGGTATTTTTGGGGACTGTGGAAGAGAAAAATAAACCTCTTAACTTTCGAACTGTAGGGCGGAAAAATTTTAGGAAAAAAGATATTTCATAAGTGTGGATGGACACGTCTTCATGTTGAAGGGGGCAATTTCCAACACCTTTCGTAAATTTAAATCAGATTTAGACGTATCCACTTGCTGTTTTTATCATTTTAAAATAAAGTTTACCTTCTATTCGTATTTTTATATATATGTTACAGGCAGTTTCAAAGCAAGAGGAAGGTCTCTATGAATGCGTCTCTAGAGCAGTTAAGGGTGAAGACATGAACATAAAGGTGGTCAGAATGAATGTTCATTATGATTGGGAGGATGTATACGAACATGACTATAATGTAAGTACGTACACAATTTTACGGGGTAAATAAAATTACGTATTTTGGACCCTAACGGCCGAGTGATGATCGCGTTGTTAAATTTAGCAATGGACTTAGCAATTGTTAAAGGTTAGCAACAGTTTAGAATGTTTAACAAAATGTCAGATTTTGACAGGTTGCCTACTAAAATCATTGAATAAAACTGACAATGACAACAACATTCTAAACCGTTCTTAACTTTTAACAATTGCTAAGTCCATTGCTAAATTTAACAACGCGTTTATCACTCGGCCGTAAATGTAATGTATATGGTTAAATTGTAAAATATTGTATTGAAAAAATTGAAAAAGTTGCTTTTCCAAAACTTGCATCAAAAATCGAATATATACTAATAACAGTATATTTTTTTATATGGAGGAAAAGTGATACTTTTCATGGCGCGCTTGTGTTTTACAACTGAACGGAGTGACGCTAGTTATAGAGAGCAAGTCATGAAAAGTAACTTTTCCTCCAAATAAAATATGCTGTTTTTTCTTTAAACGTCAATAAATTAATTCAAGAACATCTATTTTTAATAGTTATAATTATTAAAGATAAATGGGTTCGCAAGGCGGCTTAGACCGGTGTCGGTGATTAGTTACTATAGTAATGTAAGATAAAGCTGTCAATAGACACTGTCAACAATAATATTTTTGATTCCGTATTGATAAGCAGTTATTGAGTAATAACATGTAATATTCAATTGAGTAATAAATAACATAAATAGTTTTGTTTTAAGTTTAATAAATATTGGGTTGTTGATGCTTGTTTTGTTGTTTGTTTGTACTCATGTTGCTATGATAACACTTTTTCCTCCGCCGGCAGAAAAGTGAACAGTAAAGATTCGGCGGAGGAAAAATGAAACTTCGCGGTCGCCTACAAAGTCAAGTGATGACAGATTTACTGACGTTTAAAGAAAAAATATATTTTTTGGGAACTCGACAGATAGGACTAGTCCAGGTCCCAAAGTAGAGACTGCAAGTAGAGAGTCGATTAATAATTAACAGATAACCTGACCTTAAGATCTTTACAAATCAAAAACCCACTAACGTTTCAGTGACAAGTTGGTTATCGTTCTTAATGTGTAAAAATATCATATTAAGTATTAGGGTCAGTAGGTGTCCCTTCCTGGTTGAGGATGTTAATGTGATGATCGAGATGCAGTCGAAATCTCCAAAACAACCGAAACCATTAAGATCTCGCACGCTTAGAATATTGAGTTGATTAGGAATATACAAATTGACAAAAATATATTGTAAGGTATATCAAACATCTTAATCACATACCTAGCTGGGGTATTAGTATTCACATTGTCACAGATTTGTCAGCTCTAGCTCGTTCAATTCGACTTTGTGTAAGATATAATGCAGCAAGAAAGTGACAATTCTGATCTGGAGAATACTTGGAACGCAGGATGTTCTGCTGTTATTTCAGTGAAGTCCAAACAAAGGTACGAGAAGGTCTTTCAATTATTCATGAACTAGAGAAGGCATGATGTCTAAAAGCACTGAGAACGAGATTATTTTGAACAGAAACCTTCTCGGCCCATTTAAATTCAATCACTGTTCTTTTTTTCCTGAGAGCCGTTTTGATTTACTACCGGAGGCAGCGCAGCCTTCTGGGCTTTTTGTGCCTAATCTCTAATTTTCTTTTATTCCAATTCCCCTACTAGTCTTATTACTTTTACAAGTCTGTATAACCCCGATACTGGTTATGCCTGACTTTTGTTCTTCAACGCTTCACATATGCCTAGGACATGGTAGGCTGTCTCTTTCCCCTTATCGCACATTCTGCAACTTGGACCCCCCTTGAAAGAGTCTATCTTGCGTGGGTGTCCTCTTAGGTTATCGTGCTCTGTTAGCAGTCCTACTGCTATGCGAAGTATTTTCCTACTTTCTCTTAGTAGTTTTTCTTTCGTTCTTTTAGATATGCCCTTTATGAAGCCTTTTACATATCCTATTTACCAGATGCTGCCCCAATATAAATGTTCTTATTCTAATAATATTTTGAATAAAAGTTGATTTATAAATGGGTCTATACAGGGTTTCCTGTAAGTTAGGGGCAAACTTTCGGAAGCTTATAGGGGATGTCAAAATAAGTCTAGTGTTTCATATAACTTTTTTCCTACAGCGCCTCCTAAAGGAGATGGAGGGTCGCAAAGATTTACTCGACAATTCACATTATTGGTTTTAATTATTAAACCACTTTGTATAATTCAATAAAATTTTGGAATTTTCTTAAGGTGATTATTATCATTAGGTGGACATGACAATGTGCTCTTTAACGTTTTAAGGAAGTTAGGAACGAACTGGCTCTCACACAAAAGGGGCGAAATTTTTGGCAGGTGTCCTTTAACTGCAACGAAAATATGATTTTCAGATAGTCTTAAGATTTTACTAGATAAAGGTACTCTTTATTTGTTTTGATTAAATTAATCGTTTTCGAGAAAATTTTACATTTATTAGTTTCTAACAGTTGAGAGTAAAATTTACTTTAGTAGATGTTCAATATGCCTTCCCTGAACTTGAATACACTTTTTTATTCTACGCAGGTTTTCTCGTTGTACTGTAAACAACGTACCAGGATTGTTCCTAATTTCTCCACAATACAGCCTAATCCTTAGAACCAAATCTTCTCCGGTATAAACCGGCGTTAAATAAACTAATTTCTTTAGATAACCACAGAAAAAAAGTCCAATGGATTGAGATCTGGAAACCTGCATGGCCACGAGAAAGGTCCCCCACGACCAATCCATTGTTAGCCAAAAACAGCAGTCAAATGTTGGCGCCCTAAACTGTCGAAATGGGGTTGTGCACCGTCGTGCATAAACCACTTGGATGCTCTAATGTGAAGAGGTACATCTTCCAGGAGCTCGTTCAAATATTGCTGCAAAAAATGCAAGTAGCGAGCACGATTTTCTAAAAAAAATGGACCAATAAGATGGTTTCCAATTATACCAGCCCTTACATTGACCATAAACCTTTGCTGGTGTTGTGTTTGAAGACTCGCACGGTGATTCTCTTCTGACCAGATATGTAAATTATGAAAATTGATTATTCCATCTCGGGTAAAACCTGCTTCATCCGTTAACAAAATTATGCCCAAAAAGTTGTTATTTTTCCTATGTCGCTGCAAAAACCAGTTGGCATAGTCGAGTCTTGCTGGGTAATCTTCTGGCGACATAACATGTACCTTTTGAACGTGATACGGATGAAGCAGTTGTTCTTTTCATGAAACACCCATTTTGTTGCGCCAGTTTGTGTTGCTAGCTTGCGAATACTATTAGACGGATTCTCCTCAATTCGTTTTAAAATACGTTCCTTCACTTTGGGAATTCTTGCATTTCTTTGGGCACCCTCTCCACCATGTCGGAGTAAAAGGCTCCATACATAAATGATATTCATTTCAATGATCAATTTATTAATTTTTGCATATTTTTTATTTTACCTGTTTCTCTTAACCGACGGTCAATTATTTCAAATGTTTTTTGATTGGGTAAAACTCGAGCTGGGAATCTTTCAAAATAAATACTCCTTGCCTCCAATGAATTACACAAAGCCTCTTCATAAACCAACTTTGTCGTGTCAGTGAAATAACCTACTTACTTACCTGAAGTTCTCTAATTCCACCATAATAATTATTAAATAATACTGAAATTAGAACTAATAATAGTTAAATTTTCTGGAAAACGGTTGATTTAATCAAAACAAATGATAAGTACCTTTTTTTAGTAAAATCTTGAGAATATCTGAAAATCATATTTTTTCAAATGAAGGTCAAAAACTTCGCTTCTGTTGTGTGAGAGCCAAATCGTTTCTAACTTCCTTAAAACGTTAAAGAACACATTGTAATGTCCATTTAACGTTAAAAATTTCCTTAAGAAAATCCCAAAATTTTATTGAATTATAAAGAGTGGTTTAAAAGTTAAAACCAAGAATGTAAATTGTCGAGTAAATCTTTGCGACCCTCTATCTCCGTTGGGAGGCGCTGTAGGGAAAAAGTTATATGAAACACAAGACTTATTTTGACATCCCTTATAAGCTCCCGAAAGTTTGCCCCGAACTTACTGGACACTCTATATTTCTATTCCTAATGTTCACAAATTACTTAATTTGTAATTTTAATTTAAAAATTTGAATATCTAAAATATCATTGACTCCCTTACTAACATTTTAAAAATAAGTAAACCACATTCTCGCCAGAAAAAAATATTTTAACAACGTAAATAATTAAAAACACGTTAAGGAATATTTTGGCGACAAATTAAGGTGTTTTTTTCCGTTTCATTTCAGATCAACCTAATAAGGATACTTATCGCCCTAATTACTTTGGTATTAATCTCCATGGGAGCGTGGTTTGTCTACAGGATATGGAAAGATAGATACCGACATCCAAGGTATTTAGGTAAGAACTTATTATTACACAGAGCGGTGAATATGAGGAGTTGCTTTCTTTTATTTATTTAAAAATATTTTTCGGTTTGAAGGGACCTCTTCCAACCAGGTCCCAGAATATAGACTCGTGCAAGCATAGAGTCGATTGATTCTTCTTGACTCTTTACAAAAATTTAAAAAACCTACCGTTTTGAAGATATGAAAGAAACTTAAAATGTGGTAAAAGTTAAACAATATATAAAATTAAAATTATATCAATATTGCTTTTAAAAATTTGGAAAATTCTGAGATTTTTTTAAATGTACCCACAATGTCACAAATGGCAGATTAATTTGTTGTGATTGGTGCATTTTGACTCAAATTATCCAATAATGTTTAACGAGGAAATCTGTTTCATAAAATAAAAATAATTTGTTTTAATCTAAATATAATATAGAAAAAGAATTTTGGGTAGATATTTAGTATTAATTTTACGAATTTTAACTTTTTTAAAATTTAATAATCAAATTTAAAACAAAATCAAAATAGACCTATTGCAAATTTATTTTTACTCTATATTTTAATCCAGGGAAGTAAGGAAATATATCGAAAATTTTTAAGGTCAGCAGATATCGAAATGCGGTTTTCTGCATTGTGTTCAGAAAGCTCGAGGGTGGCTCTGCGGAAGTGGCCGGGGGTGATTGGGGCGGAAAATGAAACTTCCATAAAAATCAGCCGAAAATTGTTGCTTGAGGGTTTTTGGGGATGCCAAATTCAATAGGCGTTTTTCATGATTTTTTTATTAGCTTATTGCAAAGCCACATGAAAATAAAGGCCAAAAATATTTTTTCCCGATTTTTTTGGCCTCCGGAAACGCCTTAAAAATCAATTTTAAGTTTGAATTTGTAGGCCCGTGACGTCACGGCCCTAAATTTTCTATTGGTGGAATTTCTGCTTTGTTGTCAGCTTTTTGTTATTCGATAAGCCTGTCATCAAATATCGATATGCAACATCTACAAAGTTGGCGTTTCCTGTCAATTGTCATATTGTCAATGTCAACCTGTATAACCTGTAACCTCAATATTTATTAATAATTTCTAATTTGTAAATAGTGTTGTTCTTTCCAAATATTCCAATTTATTACTATAGTTATTATTATCGCCAAACTATCCTTGATATGAACCCTTTTTACGAGTAAATTTCCGTTATTTTATTCAAAATGAAAAAAGTGTATTGTTATTATTTGCGAAACCAGAAGCCGCGAGTTTAGGATCTTCAAAAATATTCTTTTATCTTCAAAAACAAGACCATAGGAGAAAAGCCTGGTGTGCTGCTGTAGGTATTGAGAAAATGACCAAAGGACATGCCTATTATTGTTGTGAAAACCATTTTGATGTAAGTTTTTATGTTTTATTCCAATTGAAACTATTTAGGTAGTCTGGCTGTGTTTTAGTTAAAGTCTAAAAAGCATTTCGCATTTTAGCATTTCGTTAAAATCGATACGATTGTCGATATCGATAGTTCCTAAACAGACTTGGCATCCATGTTGAATTTAATTGGTTGGGGAGTGGCGGGCCATTTAAATTACAATGACAATTAAACCTAAGTAGAAAAGTAAGGGTTTGTATTTTTCCGTGTTATTTACAGGTTTTGCTTAATTATGTTTCTACTTTAATTTTTACACAACATTATCAATATCAATTGAGTGAAAATACCCTATTCTGGCATTAAAGTAACCCGGGGGTATAAATTATAAAAAAATAATTTAATATTAAATTATATTACACATATTATAAAAACATTAGCTTAGGAAAACTTTTCTGCCTCAAAACTGGTTTTTAAAAAGGCGCCAAAGCTATCAAGAGAGTTGAGTATCGTTACCGTGAGGACCGGAGCAAACAGACATTTTCTGTATCGACTGAAGAGATCTTGCACGCATAATCCCGACTCTCAATGCGTTGACCGAGCATATCAAGCGTGTCTATTTTCAAGTACACTCTTGGTATAGTTCACAAGGTCAAGACGAGACCTTAAATCCGGGAATGGGGGTGGGAATTGAAGGATGGAAAGCTCAGTCCTGTCACCATGACCCAGGTAGCCGGTCCCAAAGATGTCCAGTATTTAAGTTAAAAATTAAACTTTATGATGGATAATTCAATATTAATAAAAAGTACATTTTAATATTTAAATAATGTATTATTTTCATAATTTGTGATTTTCACTTTCCTCGTTAATTTCCCTGCAGAGCCACCCCCAAGCGCCACCGTGATTTCCAGCACTCCCGAAAACCCCGAGTAACGATTTTCGGCTGATTTTCATAGACGCTGCAATTTCCCCCAATCACACCCCAGGTGCCCCAGCAAAGCGACACCCAAGCGCCCCCGGGTAATTCCAATGCCAGGATTGAATTCGACATCCCCGAAAACCCCCGAGTAAGGATTTTCGAGCGATTTTTCCGAGTTTCCAATCGTTCTTATAATATTGCAAATAATTATGCAACTGCAAAATGGATTTATTGCACATTTTTGAAAAATGGCATAACCACACCATATAGACTTTTTTCCTGGAAGCTTTATGAACACAATGCAGAAAACCGCATCTCGATATCTGCTGGCCTTAAAAATTTCTTTATTTCGGTCGATTTTGATCTAAATGTCCTGGACTAATTACAGAAAAAACTCAGAATTTTCAAATAATCGAGATTGCACTAATTTTCATTTCAATAATTGTTTCATTTTTAACACCTTTTTTGGTTTATTTTATATCTTGAAAACGGTAACTGACTTGTTATCAAAACGTTGATAGGTTTTGTTATTATTTCAGGGTTTTTACTTTTCTTTTTTAGGTGATCTGCTAGTTTAAAAAGGCATCGTCTCTGTGCGTGCACATTATTTTTAAATAAATGAATTCGCCATAACAATACAGGACATGACTACAGATGCTTTTATTTTATCGTTTATCTTTTAAGTGGGACATAATGGCGAACGCGCAAGAGAACAAAAATCTTAATAAGCTAGGGTTCCACTGCGCGAAAATTATACGCACAACCGTATTGCGTTATGGATACCTGGCGCCTATACCGAAACTTTTTGCGCGAAGGCGTTTCGAGGTGAGCGGATGGCTAGTCGGTTTTTGGGTGTGAATCAAAGTGTTTCGCGTTGTTTGTTTCGCTTTGTGTAAATGCACACGGATTTGAAGGTTCGAAATGAATCAGGAGGGCTACATTTGCCTCCTCTTGCGCAAACTAATGGCTAAACTTGCTTTGCCTCCATCTTGTGAATTGCCTTTCGTTGTGGAAATATTTTGCTGCAGGGACTGCTCAAGTGATTCTCGAGGAGCGGTTGCGCGAATTATTTTTATGCAGTGGAAACCCAGCTTAAGACCCAATTAGAGCTGACGTTCACCCATCTGCCAACTGGATAAAAATTATTTTTAAATATAATAGGAAGATTTTAAGCTACCTATTTGAATAAATACACCTTATCCGTTATACCAAAGAATATTATAGTTCCACTATAGAAAAACCATCCAGTGTTAAAATTTTGAATCTCCTATGGAAGCAGACTTTTCGAGCCTGCTTCCATCGAGCCCGAACGCGACCGGGCGCCTGACCGCGTTGCCAAATTGTTTGCCGTTGAAAGCTGGCTGCTAGCTCCGTCGACTATAAGTTATTTTAGTTATTATAATAGCTTTGTTCGCGGGTCAGTAAGAACCGGTTTCGAACTAGAATTGAACCGTTCAGGATTGTCTTAAAGCGCATGTCTAATTATACCAGTTCCGGATTTTTATATACCGCGAACGCGCAGGATTTCAATCGAATTTCTCCAACAGCTGACTGTTTAACCTGACTTTACCAAAGTTTGTTCAGTAGTTTTCATAACTCTTCTTCTCATTGCTAGAGGACAAGTGGTCGGACATGATTGATGGAAAATATCTATCTAAATATAATTTAGCAGATAAATAAATAATTGTTAAAAATAAATGAATTTACTATTTCTATCCATTAAAACAACTAAATTACTGCTTATACTACAATCAAGATACACTAAACTAAGATCAAGGAAAATTAAGAAATTAAAGTAACAGGTTTGTATAAATCTATTTATACTTCCAATTGAATTAAGTAGGTATTAAGCTTAAACTAAGAAGGCAAAAATCTCAAGGTTCATCTCGAACACAACAGCAAACAGATGATGAGAATGTTGATATTGCGCATGAACAGCAGAACCGAACTTTAATCCATCAAAAATTCGGGACTACAAGAACCGATTCTGAATCAGTAACGAACCATCCAATTTGTTTTGTGACCGCCGTCGCGCACTCTCGCAGTATCGATGTACACCTGCGCGGGAATCGATGACTTACTGTTTAAACCTATTGGCTTCGAATGCTGGCAATTTATGCCAATATATGATTGCAGACGAAGTAGAAGAACGGACAATATTAGATTATTCAGATTTCCCCATAAAAATCAGGCCATTTTAGAACAATGGATTATAAATGCTTTTAAGCTTAGTTTTAAAATAAAAATTAATATTTCAATTCAAAACTTTTTTTTTTAAGTTAAATGATAGTTAATGAAAATAAGTGATATACATCAAGTACATATCTTAAGATAAGAAAAATGCCCTAAACAATATAAAAAGGAAAGGGGAAAAAAATTTGGTAAAATAAATATCAAAAATATTTCCATTTTAAAAATGCGAGTAGTCTGTGAAACGACCCTTAAGGTAGGTAGGTAGGTTTAAAGTCAGTGGGTATAACACCCTTCCACCCTTAAGGTACTTAAGGGTTAAATGCAACACCCTGTGTTGAACTAGCTAATTAAATTTATAATTTGATTGTCTATCAATCAGTAGATGGGTTTCCTATCTAAATGTAATAGTTCTGCTACCCAGACTTTTATTGGTTTGACCATGAATAAACAAAATTTTAGATTTTTTCAGTTGTTATATAAAAATAAACTCTTATTAGGAAAACATGTAGTTTTTTGCTGTTTAGATAAGTGAAACATATTATTTTTAATTGTTGCAAAAAAAATTGAATATTTAAAGCAAACTTATTATTGTATTTTAAGAAATAGCAATTTTAGTGTTTATTTAGAGCGGTAGGTTTATCAACGGATAACATTATTAAAAGATGCACAATATTTGCCTATTTTTTTAAATGCATAGAGTTAATTGTTTTTAAATTCAGGGGCTCGTGCGAATGACAAGGCTTTTTCACTCTTTACCGACCTAAAGTGTAATTTTGGTTATTATGGTCAAACCCAAAATTGTTAAAGGGTGACCAGATAGATAGCATATTTTCTGCCAACTAACCAATGCTTGTGATGTTGAAGTCCCTCAAAGAATTTAGCGCAGTGAGCTTGGATGGCTGGCATAAACCTTTGGTGACGTCACAAACCGGCGGGAAATTTTTAGCACTGATCCGGCCATCCCCTGTATTTGACAATTCTTAGGTCAAACGGGGCAAACCAATAAAAGTTAGTATAAAAAGTTATTTAAATTTGGTTGGGGAAACCCCAAAAACAAATTGAGACAATTAAATTTGGAATTTAATTACCTACTAAAAACAAAAGTTTTCTATAAAAATAAGCGGTTAAACGGCTCTATTTTTTAAGTGAACTTCAAAATATTTTTCTGCTACCCAGAACAATACTAATTTTACAGGGTGGTCCTTTTAAAGTGTTAAAATCAATATACGAAAAAACGGGTTGGTTGAGGGACCTTTTTAACCTTAACTGTAACTTTTCAGTTTTGGGGGTGGGTGGTAACTTTTAAATGGTAAATGGAAAAGTGTAGTTCTTTCAGACCCTAACCCCCCAAAAATCTACTTTAATTGTTACAGGCAAATTTAGGCATTTTGACAAGGAATTTTGTACTGCATGGATTTTTCTGAAACTTTCTAGAAGGTAGGGAATAGCCCAAGGATCAAAGTTTATATTATCATGCCGAGGGGTGCTTTTATCCGGGGGGGGTTGCCCCCCATCTTGAGGGTGCCAATTTTTTATTAAATTTGAATTTCAGAAACCCATAAAGTAATTTTAAGTAAAAATGTTCTATACATTTTTTTTGTAAAACTAAAAAGAGTTTTTATCTATAAAACTTTCTAGTTTTTTTATAAAGATCTTAAAAACAACCCCAATTTTCCCTTCAAATTAAAATGGAACCCTTCTGATTTTTTCTAATATATATATATATATATATATATATATATATATATATATATATATATATATATATATATATATATATATATATATATATATATATATATATATATATATATATATATATATATATATATATATATATATATATATATATTATATATATATATTATATATATATATATATATATATATATATTTTATATATATATATATATATATATATATATATATATAATATATATATATATTTTTATATTTATATATATATATATATATATATATATATATATATATATATATATATATATATATATATATATAAAACCTTTAAAGGGTTTTTTAAACCCAAAATTTAAAAAATGTTTAAATTTTTGGGAAAAATTTGGGAACTTAAAATGAAAAACGTTTTTCCAAAATTTTCAAAAAATGCCAGGTCTTAAATAACCCCATTACGGAGATACAAAAAAATACCAATTTATAGTTTTTTGATAACAATGTTTTCATTAAAAGGTACAAAAAAATATTTCCAGATATGGCCGTTTAAAGCCTCATTTACGGGGCAAAACACCACCTTATTAAAAGCCCTTTAAACTCATCCCATTTTAAAACTAAATTAAAAAGGATTTAGTTTACATAACCTTTAGCTCTTTAAAAGCCCTACAAAAATTATTTTTTGAAAAAGTTTCTATCATTAAAACTAAAGTAGCTATGTTTAAAAAACCAACCCTTTTTTCCAAAATTCAAATAGCCCCTTAGGAGTATAATATTCTAAAACCGGTATACTTTATACTTTTACCGGTATAATTTTTGTATGCAATTCTACTCCATTCCCTATTTTGAATGTGCGGAAAACTCATTTTCCCGAACCATTTCAGTCCTTTCCCACTTGTTAATGTTATGAACTTTTTCGCTTGAAAGCATCCCCGAAGACCCCGAATTGGCCACAAGGGAAAACTGTACAGATTTATTTACAGCTTTGTCCCTTTATTTACTGGACTATTACTAAAAAGTTAAATCCCATTGAAAAGTATAAAGTCTTAAGAATATGAAAACATTTTAGACTAATATAAGGATAATTTTACTTCAAACCCGGTGGTATAGGGTTACCTGCAAAAAATCGGTCAAGAATCAGGATTCTCAGGATTTGATTTTTTTTTATTTTAAATTTTATATACGTCCAGCAGCTTTATTTATAATTTTGAAAAAAAAATATCATGAAAGGTATACGTGTTAATGTCAATTAATAAAAATATATGTATATTGAAATAATACAGTACCAACAAATTGTAACATTTTATTTTCAAATTTTAAAAACATGCAAAAACTCATAATATTAAATTAAATTTTAGTGGTTTTTATTACTGCCATATAGATTGAAAAATAAGAACGGATAATATATAGGGAATATCATTTTTTTTTTTTAATCATGGCAACCCTCCCCCGATACTTTTGTTTAAAATTAGGGATGCGATTTGAAGAAACATCGATGTTAAACATCGATAGCAACATCGAGCCATCGTTCTAACAAAACGGAAAAGAGGTGATCCATAGTCTATTAGCATTATTAATTATTAGCAATAAACTATCAATACTACTAAAGACAACTTTATTAATTTAAAATATACAACATATAATACATGTTTTTAAACTAAACAAACTCTTAGTAAAAAAATAATTAAACTAAAAATATCAATTTATATAAAAAAATATAGATCTAATTAGATTTTTTAATTCTTTGTAATAAATAAATTTGATAATAATTTTCCTTTATCTATTTCGCTGCTAAGTTACTGTTTGCCCTGCAAAAACCTTCTGTGCAATTGTGGGTAAAAAATACAAGATTTCAATTTTTTTATAAATAAATGGGCCCAAAAAGTTATTTCCTTTACATAACAAAGAAAGACACATATTTTAAATCCTTAAAATTATTTGTCTTAAAAAAATTGTTACTTTTGCCCTTGCAAAAAATATCGATGTTAAAAGACCCAACATCGATGTTTATCATAGATGTTTTTGATACCCGACCATCGATGGCAAAACATCGTCATCGATCAACCAACCATCGATGTTTTTAGACCATCTGATGAACATCGCGCATCCTAGTTTGATATTAGGGAGGTTTTGAGCCACCCAAAGAGCATCAGACGTTATATCCCTTTATCAGCTAATAAAGTAAACACTACGTTAATAGAAGGATTCCAAAATTAGTTTTTAAACCATCTCGACGAAGGGAAAATGTGGTCGTGACAGATGAAAAAATTACATCATCAAAATTTCCAAATCTTAGCCTCTTTTAAGTCTATCCATTTAAAAACAGTCAAAACCACAGCTCAACTTTTCAAGACACAATTTACAAAAAGGTTAGGTTTAAGGTTAGTTCCACAAAGCTAGCATATTATTCGTCTTCCTTAAATTTGTAATGGGACGTTGCCATAGCATTTTATTGTGTGAGATATTTTACTTTTATTTAAGAAAAAAAATATTAATAAGTATAGTAAAAAGAAATTGATATAGTTAAAACTCGTGATTTGACATGATTTTATTACGAAACTTAAGTGTTTTATGATAAAATTTGTTTATTAATGTTCTATGGGCGGCAACCGTGTAGAAGCAATAACATAACGCAAACAACGTAACTTTAACTTTAATAAGGTTGATCAATGCCAGTTAATAACGTTGTCGCTTATTTAGGTGCTAATCGCATGCTGTGTATAACCAAGATTGATACTACTACGAATAATAGCTCATCTAAATGGAACACATTTAATCGGTGGGGGGAGATATCAATGCTCTCGGAAAAAATTTTTTTTCGCGGTAACCCCCCGCCTTGCGAGCAAAACTAGAGGGGCGTTGCCAAGGGAGTATTTAAGTAGAACTTTCATATGGTACAATAGCAAAAATATGAAGGTTCCCCCCATAACCGACCGTTTTTGTTTTAATACTGGATAAATTAATTATTATCCGTTTGAGACTGGCAAATATCCATGCAAAGTCAAAACAACGCTTAATTTAATAAAACAATAAACACTGCGGTAAAAATAACCATCACTCATAAAAATGATAAGGTTTTATTATTAAAATATATAAAAACCCGATATAGTACCAAAAAATATACTTTAAAATCTCTGCATTATATTACAGACCTAAATTGTTATTTATCAAAATATACTTTTTATTGGTGTTTAAGGTTTTTAATTTTGTTGAAAACTTCTCTTTTATTTTTTCAATGCCCTTTTAAAATTACATATATAGGTTATATATAAATAAAGTTTTAACTTATAGTTATTGGTGTTCGTCTGTACTTTTTTGGTACTGCTCTTTTTTTTAAATATTTTTCTTTTTTTTTAAATCATTTCTAAAATGTAGTTGGCAAATATATTTATTTCCTAGAACTTCACCACTAAGTCCCAGCGAAACATTTCCTGAATAATATCAGATATAATACGTCAGTTATAATGAAATTTAAATAGGAACTTTTAATCTTAATTTGTTAATTGCTTAAAGCCTACTATACGATAAAAGGGACCTTGGGGACACTTTTTAACAACATACATGCTTTCCACTAGGGTGGATGGTAACTATTTTAATGATAAATGGAAAAGTGTGATTTCTTTCCAATTCGTATGCTCTAAAAAATCTACTTTAGAAACAACTCATAATTCATTATCAATGTCACTATTAAATTTATCAAAATTAAAGAAGTCAACAGAAAAAAATATAATTATTTAATTTTAAAAGGTGTTTAAAATAACGGCCATATTGAAAGGATTGATAAATGCTTGCACAAAAAGGCCATCATTTTTTAACACCTATTAAAATAAAATCATTTAAATTTTTTTTTGCCTCTCTAAGTTTAATTCATCATAATGACATTGATAATTATGGGAGGAAAAAAAAAGGGGACCTCCCAAATTTTTTTTTACAGTTTTTAATTTTTTGAAAATTTGGAAAAGTTGCTCACCCTCTAGATCAGGTTTATATATGCTTAGGGTGTGCTTTTTATTTTTGGTAAAACCACCCCTTATCCTAAAAATTAAAAAATATAGAAATAGAAATAAATTAAAATTATAGCTAAATATGTAGAATGAATCTATTTTCAATTACGTTTCAACCGTTACCCTTAATAACAAAATTACAAAAAAATCTTTCATTTAAAATTATTAAATAATTTTAAAATGGTTATTTAATAATTTTTAATTTTTTAACAGTTTCGAATAATATTAAACTACCATAACTCAACCTTCTTTATTAAATATTTTTGACAAATTAAAAAAGATTTGATGATACATAATTATAGTCCCGGAGATAAAGCAAAAAAAAAGGAAAACCCTCGCAATTTTTTTTTTTTTTGGCATCATTTATAAAAAAAATTTTGGGAAAAAGCCTTCTAACCTCTCCTTCATTTCTATTTTAAGGGTGAAAACTACAATTGTCAAAATTTATAGAATAACATTTTAAACCTTAGATGGGTAAAAAATGGATTAGATGATTAATGATTGTTTTAAAATTTTGGGAAAACAATTTTTTAAAAAATTTTAACCCAAAAATCAACCTTTGTTAAGCTTAAAAAAAAAAAAAATATTTACCCCCCAAAATAAATTTAAATTTTCCATAGTTATTTACTTTTAGAATGTTGTTGCTTAAAATATGTACTAATTTCATTCCGCACTTTTCCCAATAAAATCAACCCTTATTATACTTAATTAAAAAATGATTTATCCCCCCAAAAATTAATAAACTTGACAGATTTAATAATTAAAAATATTACTGCCTGAAATATTACCAATTTTATTCTTTGCAAATTTTCAATCATAAAGCCACCCTTTACAACATTGCAATTCGCATAAACCAATATAATGAATATAAATGGGAAAAAGAAGTAAATTGCATACAAAAGTATACCGGTAAAAGTATAAAAGTATACCGGTTTATAAATATTATACTCCTAAGTGGGCTATTTGAGATTTTTGGAAAAAAAAGTTGATTGGTTTTTAAAACATAGCTACTTTAGTTTTAATGATAGAAACTTTTTTCAAGAAAATAATTTTTGTAGGGCTTTTAAAGAGCTACAAAGGTTATGTAAACTAAAGCCTTTTTAATCCTTTAGTTTTAAAATGGGATGAGTTTGAGGCTTGAATAAGGTGGTGCTCCGCTCGTAAATAGAGGCTTTAAACGGCCATATCTATTATTGTACACTATGTAATGAAAAGACATTGTTATCAAAAAAGCTATAATTCAGTACATTTTTCGTAATCTCCAGTATTGTTGGGTTATTTTGAAGACAACTGGCATTTTTACGAAATTGGAAAATCGTTTTCATTTTAAGTTCCAATTTTTCGATTAAGCATTTTAATTTGGTTAAACCTTTTAGGATGTCTTAATATTATATATATATATATATATATATATATATATATATATATATATATATATATATATATATATATATATATATATATATATATATATAAATATATATATATATATATATATATATATATATATATATATATATATATATATATATATATATATATATATATATATATATATATATATATATATATATATATATATATATATATATATATATATATGTATTTTATATATATATATATATATATATATATATATATATATATATATATATATATATATATATATATATATATATATATATATATATATATATATGCTGCTATATATATATATCACGTCCTAAAACAACCAAATGCTTAAATTGAACTAGGATTATCTGGGATACAAATGTGCTCAGACTCATTACATGTGTACAATAATGACTGACTAGATAGATCATTGATGAAACTCTAAACCATCCCATTAAAACAAGAGATCGTATATTCATACAAAAAAGGTAAAACTAGGATCTCAGTATGTAAATAGTTTGTCAAGCACTGTTGTCTGAAGCCCAGTTATTATTATACTATGTGTTAAAAAAATTAAAGTCTGATATAAATATTTCATTTAAGTAATAGTAAAATGGTGTGGTGATTACTACTGGTGTGAAAATAGATGTTAGTTATTTCTGATATTTTTAAATTACAGATAAGTATTTACCAACACATATATAACGATCTAATAGCACCTATTTTCATAAAGCTGCGGAGTCACACAGTAATCAATATCTGTCATTATGATGCTCCAACAAAATTATGAAGTGCAACAAAGGTAATAAGGTGTTCCAGTTGTGTGCTCAATATGTGATGTCACATAATTACGATAGAACAGATATGATAGTTACAGTATGTGTTTATGTTGTGGGTCTAATGCTGGGTTTAAAAGTTCATTCATTACCTCACCAGTTATTCATGTGTGTATCTCTCTACAGTATATATTAAAAAAACTGTTTGAACAAGCTTTCTATAACCTATATAAACACTGAAACAATTTCCGATGCACGTCATCAGAAAGCCAGCTGATAAATAATACTCAGGTCCCCAAACGTGACAGAGAATGTGATCTAGGTAAAAGAAATATTATTACAATTTGGCCTTTTAATGAATTTAATCAAAGTATTTCATTTCACTTTAATACTAACTCAATTACATGAGAATATTTATATCAGTTAAATCTGGATGGTTTAATTTGAATTTTATTATTGTCATGTTGTCGTATTCGCATTGCCGTGCATTCTTTGATTTTATGCTTCTGTCAGCTGTTATTATTTATAACAATTTTGTGTTTTTTAGTAATACTAGTTATTGTTGGTATTGTATTTTATCAAGTGTTATTTTAAAAACTGTTTTAGAAAACAAAGACTTTGTAGTTTACTGTGCATTTACTTCTACGTTCAAGTTCAGTCTCAAATGCCAGTTTAAACAACCGATACCAAAGAGCTAGTAGCTAGTAGCAGGTTTCATGGTCTGGACACTTTAGGGATGAAGAACGAACAAAGTGGGAAGATCGGGGCGTTGGACTGTAAAGGATGCATAAAAGTGGCGCATGTTGGTCTGTTGGGAGCACTAGAGAATTATACGGCTCTGCTCTTCCAGGGCAAGCCGTGAAAAATAACACCACAAGAGGACAAATCCCCACAGCTTGTCGGACGGCAAGAGAGAAGCTGCTAAAGTAAGTGTGGTAGAACGCCATTCCCCAGACATGAGAACAATATTCTAAAGGGTCCCTGATCTGGGATACATACAGTGTATACAGATTAGAAGGAGAAACTTTCTAGCTCGAAAAAGAATCAAGGAACTTGGAAGCTGCTGGGCTATGTATATATGTGTGTGTTTGTGTCAGTTAAGATTATTCTCAAAAGTAACACCTACATGGTTAAATAATTCTTTGTTCTGCAGAATTTGGCCACTCGTATATAACAGATAAGCATTGGCAGGGTATTTTTTCGCGACAGCAAACATGACGCTGTATGTTTGGAGGCGTGTTAAGTGAAATTTTCACCCAATCCAAGATTACTTTAAGTCTTGTGGAAGATATCTGCATTGACCTGCGCTTGTTTTCAAATCAAAATTACAGGGTATTAGAGTGTATAGTTTTCGGATATATCGACACGTTCTATATATGCTAACAGCGTAATTATTATTGTAATAGTTTGTAATGGAATAAATAAAGGAAATATGGCTTACAAGACATGTAGCCAAATAAATATTTAATTTTTAAATTTCGTTTGATTAAGGAGTGTAAAAATATCATTTTTAAAAAATAATACCTATTTTTAAAAAATATTATCATTATTTTATCACTATCTGGCAACGCTGGCAACATCCACGTCGAAAAGCATATGACGTGCATCAGGTGTTTTGCGTTTAGTATATGTAAATTTTGTAATGGACATTGGAAAAAAATAAAAGAGAAGTTTTCAACAAGAATTAAAAAACCTTAAACACCAATAAAAAAGTATATTTTGATAAATAACAATTTAGGTCTGTATAATATAATGCAGCAGATTTTAAAGTAATTATTTTTTGGTACTATATCCTTCCTATATATTTTAATAATAAAACCTTATCATTTTTTTATGACGTGATGGTTATTTTACCGCAGTGTTTTGCTTGATTAAATTAAGCGTTTTTTTTGATTTTTGCCAAATGTTATGATTTTTTTGTCACAGTCTCAAAACGAAAAATTAATTAATCCAGTATTAAACACTGCGGTCGGGTTATAAGTGGAACCCTTCATATTCTTTGGCTATTTGTACCATATGAAAGTACCCTCCATACTTCACGGCACGCCGCGTCTAGTTTGCCCCAAGGCCCGAGGGTTACCGCGCAAAATATTTTATCGAGAGCATTGATATCTCCCCCCGATTAAATGTGTTCCATTTAGATGAGCTATCTATTCGTAGTAGTATCAATTTTTGGGTTATACAAAACGCGCATTAGCACCTAAATGGCGACAACGTTATTAAGCTTGACCTTATTAAAGTTAAAGTTAAGTTGTTTGCGTTTTTATTCTTCTACGGTTGCCATAGAACATTAATAAACAAATTTTATCATAAAACACTTAAGTTTCTAAAATCATGTCATCACAGTTTTAACTATATCAATTTCTTTTTTACTATACTTATTAATATTTTTTCTTAAATAAGTAAATATCTCACGCAATAAAATGCTATGGCAACGTCAAATTAGGAAGACGAATAATATGCTAGCTTTGTGGAACTAACCTTAATACCTAACCTTTTTGTAAATTGTGTCTTAAAAAAGGTTGGGGCTGTGGTTTGAGCAAATTTCTTTTTTTAAAATGGATAGACTTAAAGGGGGCCCTAAGATTTGGAAATTTCTTTGATGTAATTCTTTCATCTGTCACGTTAATACATTCTTCCCTTCGTCGAGATGGTTTAAAACTAATTTTGGAATCCTTCTATTAACGTAGTGTGTTTACTTTATTAGCTGATAAAGGGATATAACGTCTGATGCTAAAGTTGGGGCCCTAAAACCTCCCTAATATCTAAACTAGGGATGCGCGATGTTCATCGATGGTCTAAAAACATCGAGGGTTTGGGGATCGATGATGTTTTGCCATCGATGGTCGGGTATCAAAAACATCTATGGAAAAATCGATGTTGCCTTTTTTAACATCATTTTTTTGCAAGGGTAAAAAAAAGTAACAATTTTTTTAAGACAAATAATTTTAAGGATATACTAAAAAATTTTTTATTTTCTTTCTTTGTTATGTAAAGTTTGGTAAAGACATAAACGTTTTGCCCATTTATTTATAAATAAATAATGAAATCTTATTACTTTAGCCCCACAAAATTTTGTAGCAGGGCAAACAGTAACTTGGGAGGGAAAAAGGATAAAGGGAAAATTATTATCAAATTTACTTTATTACAAAGAATTAAAAAATAATTAGGATCTATATTTTTTTATATAAATTGATATTTTTAGTTTTTTAATTATTTTTTTTTCTAAGAGTTTCGTTTTAGTTTAAAAACATGTATTATATGTTGTATATTTTTTAAAATTTAAAAAAGCTGTCTTTAGTAGTATTGATAGCTTTTTCAATAATTAATAATGCTAATTTGACTATGAACAAAACCCCCCATTTAAACGATGTTAGAAAAACATCGATATTGTATGCTCGATATATCGTTACCATCGATGGTCAGGTTTCGATGTTGCTATCGATGTTTAACATCGATGTTTGGCTTCAATGTCGCATCCCTAATCTAAACAAAAGTATCGCGACGGGGTTGCCATGATTAATAAAAAAAAAATGATATTCCCTGTATATTATCCGTTCTTATTTTTTCAATCTATATGGCAGTAATAATATACCACTAAAAAATTTAATTTAATATTATGAAATTGAGTCTTTGCATGTTTTTAAAATTTAAAATAAAAAAAAATGTTACAATTTGTTGGTACTGTATTATTTCAATATACATATATTTTTATTAATTGACATTAACACGTATACCTTTCATGATATTTTTTTTTCAAAATTATAAATAAAGCTGCTGGACGTATATAAAATTTAAAATAAAAAAAAAACCTAAATCCCGATTCTTGACCGATTTTGCAGGTAACCCAACCCCGGGTTTGAAGTAAAAAATTTTCCTTATATTAGTCTAAAATGTTTTCATATTCTTAAGACTTTATACTTTTCAATGGGATTTAACTTTTTTGTAATAGTCCAGTAAATAAAGGGGGCAAAGCTGTAAATAAATCTGTACAGTTTTTCCCTTGTAGCCAATTCAGGTCTTCGGGGATGCTTTCAAGCGAAAAAAAGTTCATCAACATTAACAAGTGGGAAAAAAGGGCTGAAAATGGCCCCTTTAATGCCCCCAAAAAGGTTTTCCGCTAATATCTGCCATATGCGAATGGAGAATTTTGTTTGGACAAAAAATAAAGATCGCCTTGTAATCTACAAAAACGTTTTTGGTTTTGTCAAAATCGATAGTTTTCGAGATAACGGGCAGTCCCCTTATTTTCTGCCGCTCTACAGAATGCCGCTATCTTCATGGATTCACTTATAAGCCCCGGGCCCGGGCGAATTTTCCATTACACGGGCAATAATGTACATTTTTTAATCATTCAAACTTCATCGATAAAACTATATCATTGCTTTAAGTTTGGCCATTCTGATTTTTCTAGAATATTAAAAAAAACTGTTTTTTCACAATATTTTGAAAGTTTTTTCATTAATTTATTGATTGTATTATGAAAGAAGATACTCTTGATTTGTTTACTTTAAAAAAAAATATGGACATCTTGAGAAACGGGCACTGGAAGAGGAAGATTAATGGGGATCAGCCAAGTATCGGTTCCCCCTCGGGGGAAATTCAACTGCCATTTAATAGTGCCGTAAAAGTGTAGTTCCGTCTGTACTAATTTCTAACCCTTTTTTTTAAAATCACACGTGGTGGCTTGGCCGTGTCCTGGCGTTGGCCGTGTAATGGCGTTAGCCTTGTAATGGCGTTGGTCGTGTAATGGCGTTGGCCGTTTAGTGGCTAAAAGTACAAACTTGTGAGGACAAAAAAAGGTTTTGACACAAACCGATCACATCTCGATTTTAGAATTCCACTTTACAGCACCTAAACATGCATTGCAAGGATTTTTGTTATCTTTTTGTAAATGTTTAGATAATCTCCTATAATTTGGAACCAGACTCTGGAAATTATCACCCGAATGAACTGGCAAAATAAATCCTAAAGGAGTTTGAACCAATAAATTGTAGCAAGCAAGCAAGCTTTACCAGTCGATTGATGTACCGGCCCATTGTAAAAGTGGGCCAAATTGGGATTCCGTACTATAAGCGGTTTTAACAATAAGGTTTAGTAACTTACTGAAATTTGTTAACAACCTACTTATATATTTTGTAAAACTCTTAAATTTAACATGAATGCTCAAATTAATTTTAAAATTGTTATTTGTAAATAAATTTTAACCAACGACTGCGGAGCTTGACACTTATATCGGTGAATTTAATTGTATAGTGTATTTTAAGGTTGATAAAGTAAAAATTATTAAAATATTCATCAAAATAGCAGGGTTGCTGCAAGAAAAAAGTGATTTTTTCTCGTTGTATAAAATGGATTGCAACAATTTTTAAGAAACAAAAAGTGCGCGTGCGCAGATCGAAAAATTGCAACAAGAAATCTTTTAAACTGAAAAATCAGCTTTATTAATTTGTCTTGTTACAGAACCCGAAGAAGATGACGATGACGACGAAAGTACAGAGGAACTCTTCAGTCAACCTAGTACCTCCAAACCAACCTCCGTGAACAATCATAACAGTCATATTATAGTACCAGCAAAAAGCAAACAGATCAAAGAAAGGTCCTTTAATGACGTAGACATTAGTACAGATTTTAAAAGTATTATGGATTCAGTAAATGAAAAATAATTTAGATAATTATAAAAGATAGTTCTTTTATTTGGTAAATTATTTTAGATTTAGTAGGTTACTATTATTTTTTTTTAGAATTTAACGAAATTTGGTTGTATTGTAGATATTGACATCTCCTATTTTGATTGCAGGTAACGTAAATAAAGAAATAACATATTTTATAAAGTAGTAGGATCAGATTAAAAAGCAATATACAGTTACTAATATCGGCTTCAAAACTTCCAGGTAACACTATAAACAAGCATATACAGGTGTGTTGTTATATGCATATCTGGCAACAGCGCGCTGACAACATACCTTTTGAGACGAATGATGTGTCTTTTGCCTAACTGAACCCGAACTTTTAGGTAAAACCTTTCTTACAGTTTCTGTTTGACCTTCGATCAGTGAAGTGCTCGCGATAAGAAAACTACATAGTTTTTTCCGGGAAGGCGGCTGAAGGAGCTGTATCAACAGCTTTTACCATCGGGGATCAGGAGAAACTCAAGCCAAACGATGGAGTCCTTCTTCTGGGGCTAAGCGCTGTGAACGAAGATTCCTATACCTGTTTCTTTCTGAGGCCCCACGCACGAGGAATTTTCCTAATGGCGGAAGATGGTTGCCTCACAGAAACCTCAGTAAATGACAGAAAGCATTTATAGTGAAAAACCAGTAGAAGGCCTTAATGTCGGACTTTCACATTTTTTTGGTGCCTTGTAATAGATAAATAAAAATAATTTAGAAAATTTTAGTTTAGTGAAATAAATTTCGAAATTTTTCTGGAAGACTTCAGAACAGAACGTAAAAAAAGAAATAACATACTTATAAAGTGGGAAAAAACTCACGTTGCCCTAAACGTGTTGAAAAGGTAGACTTACAAACGAATTTCTGTGGAAGAATCTCAAAGCCAAAAACCTTTGAACAATCCAATCCCCAATAAAACCTTTCTTACCGTACCAATGATCTCAAAGTTTTTAAAAGTAGCCCAAACATTTCGTTAAAAACTTTTATTTATAGGAGCATAAGAGTACAGTCGCTTTTAATTTGACGGCTTATTACACTTTGGGTACAAAAAAATAAAATATACTAATAAATGCATTTTCAAAATTAAAAAAATTAATATTTTTTTACATAAACAATGGGATAACTTTTCACTTAATGTTACTGTTATTTGAAATGGCTGTGCTTGACGTCAGATAAAACGCGTGTATTTTCCTTACTTATTTATCTATTATTTATTATTATAATACAGTGTGTTTTCAGTGGACGATTAAATAACCAGTGGCGACTCTATAATTTTCATTTTTTTTAATCGTTAACTTAGCCTTTGACATGAGACATATGAAAAATCCCCCTTTTTTGGTGTATTCATAAAAAAAATTAGAAGGTAGGCGTTTGTCGAAACGCGCCTTCTCAATATCATTGTTACTGCCAAGGGATACCTGAAAGAGTTCCTGGAGGATTTTCAATATGCTCTCAAAAAGAGAAATACAGATCAATGTCAAGATTCGAGGCAAGGTCACGAGGGATGTCCTCAGGGAGGGGTTCTCTCGCCACTACTGTGGAACTTGGCCCTAGACAGCCTCATCGACCGCCCCAACAAGGAAAACCTCTACACCATAGCATACGCAGATGACTTGGTCATACTGTCCACAGGGATATTCAAGAGGGTACATTTCTTATGAGCAGTGTCACTGGACCATAGGCAGATCCTGGGGAATGTCACCTAGAGTCATCCTATGGATCTAGACTGCCATCATAAGACCTATGTTAACCTACGGTGCTGTCGTCTGGGGACAGAAAGCCCAGCAGACGACAGTCATCCGAAAACTGGACCAAGTTCAGAGAATGGCTTGTCTCAACACCACTGGAGCCATGAGAACAACACCAACTAGGGCCATGGAGGTAATCCTAAACCTCACACCCCTTGACATATTCATCAAGGAGGTTATTGTGACGGTTATGTTGCGCCTCCGCACTATTGGTATAATGCCCGATGTAGGAGTTGGCGCACAGAGACGTTGTTTGTGGATTGAAGCGATAGGTTCGCTTCCACTTCTGCAGCAAAGTCGACACTATTGCGCCATGTTTTGTTTTTAACAAACCCTACAAAATTGACATCAAAGAAGAATCGAACATAAACGTGGCAAGTGTAATCAACATCTACACAGACGGTCCGAAAACAAAAGAAGGTACAGGATGTGGAATCTATTCTAGATCTTTAAACTTAAACATCAAAAGGGCTATGGGTGAGTTGTCAAGCGTGCTCCAAACTGAGCTCACAGGCATAACCATAGCTGCAAAAGAAAGAATCAGTAGGAAAATCACTGATAAAGTCGTGTTTATCCATACGGATTGCAGACCGACACTACTAGCCCTGAGGAGACCACGCTACACCTCGGGTCTGGTACTAGAATGTCACCGTGCCCTTGCGGATGCTTCCTGCAAGAATGTGGTCACCCTCTGCTGGACCAAAGGACACGCTCACTCCAAAGGTAACCGCATTGCTGACTCGTTGGCCAGGAAGGCTGCCGGGACCAAACTTTTGGACTAAAACCTCTTGTAGGTCTGACAGGGTCTGCGATGAAGGACCTAATCAAAAGACACTCTCATCAGCAGTTTACAAGACGATGGGATGCAACAGTAAACTGTAACTTTTCCAGCAAGTTACCGAACTATCCTGACAGAGATACAGCTAAACATTACTTGGCAATGCCTAGGGCGAACCTTCGCCTAATCACGGGCCTTCTTACTGGACATTGTCAATTACGAAAGCACTTTTTAAAATGGGTATAAATGACACACCTCTGTGTAGAGGTTAAAGACAGGTGGAGCACATCCTTTGTGACTGCCCTGCACTCTCGTCTAAGGAAAGATTCATGCTGGGCGAGTATTCTCTTTCTTGGCCGACATGAAAGAGATTCCCCTTGGCGACGTTGTCACCTACTTTAAATTAGTGAGATAGGCAGCGTACTGAGTGAGAAGTCCTCTTCAGGAGGAAGCACAACGGGCCTACTGAGGCCTAGGTGCCGTGATATCTATTAGCCTCCTTTTTTCAGATTTCAGATATACCAGATGCTATGCAAAAAAGTTTTAATTTTAGAGTTTGCAAGAAAAAATGACTTTTTTAGGATGCCCCTCCGCCAGGGAAGGATGTGCTTTTAAATTCTGTTTTTCCCTGGGGGTACTTAATCATTATGTCTGATATCTTTGTGTTGGTCCCATGTCTCAATTTTAATATTTTTTTATCCCAAAGCCCCCACTGTAAATGACATATTAATAGGAAGCCTTATCTTTTTATTGCTTTTTAATCTGAGGATATAGGTATAAAGCAAAATATGAATCTCAAAACTATTGTACTATATAATTTATAAAAAGTAAACATTTTTTTTCTACGGGTATAGTTGGTTTTTTATTTCTCAAGGTTCCCGTAGTTGTAGAGAAACTTTTTGGGGAAATAACAAAGAAAAAAATGTGTTTTTCTGTTAATTACATAACAGTTTTTTATTTTTTATTCTTTTATCTTTATTTACTGTTAGTCAGTCATCTTATCTTTTCTTTTTTTTTTTTGGTTTATTGGCCACGTGGGTTTATTTTTAATATACCTATTGCACTCGACACACTAAAGATAAAATCACGATTAGTCTTGTTTTATTTTGTATATTTGGTTTTATACAAGGTAGTTTGATTTTTCTGTGTAAAATTGAGGCGGAATGATCTTTTCACAGCAAGATCAGTATCGAAAATACAATTTTATAGAAAAAATCCATCAATGTGGCAGATAAAACTACAACAGAAAAAAAGTTAACATATCCAAACAACAGCAGCAAGTAAATTTCCGGTAGTGCATCAGTCAAAATTCCGGCCTGACGCACGCAGTGTGTATATTACACGGAAGGTTTCAGCGAGTTTTCTCTCCTATCGTAACTTTGTTATTATTCCATTTATAATATCGGGTATGTAAATTAACATAAGTATTCTATTTACCTGTAAAAGAATTAAGAAACTTATGCCAAGCGATTTTTGCAAAATTCGGTTTTAAAAATCGTTCTATTTATTACTGACTCACTGACCGATTAACTCATCAAAATTATGGGCCCTTCCCGATGGAGTAGAAACTTGAAAGCTGGTATGAAAGTAGGCTTTAGGGCACAAGTAAAGAAAAAATTCTGAAAACTATCCATGCATCATCTGAAATCTATTGAATGGCAGTAAAGCTTTCTGGTCCTTTGCCAAAAATATTAGTCAAAACTTTTGGACAAATTCTTTTCCACCCCTAATCTCTAAAGATGAAATTGTTTCTACCTCTAAGGAAAAGCCAAACTATTTGCCAAACAATTTGCTGCCAATTCTACGCTTGATCCTCCTATTATTCTTTCTTTTCCAACAGTTGCCCCTGTTCCTCATAAAATGTTCGATATCATTTTTAAAGTCAATCAGATCAAGCGTCTTCTTTCTTCTCTTAATACTAAAAAATCGTCGGGGCTGGATGGCATACCAGCAATCGTCTGAAAAAAATGTGCTCCCGAGCTTGCACCCATCCTAACTCGCCTCTTTCGAATTTCTTACGACACAGGAAATTTCCCGGAGAGTTGGAAAGCTGCACGTGTGCAACCTGTCCCCAAAAAGAATGCAACACTCTTCCTTCTAACTATATCTCTTCTTTCTGTAGTTTGCAAAGTAATGGAAAAATTCATTAATTCCCAAATCTTAAAGTATCTGGAAAAAAACAAGATCTTATATGATAGACATCAGTATGGATTCCGTCTCAGAAGATCCACAGCTGATCTTCTTTCCTTTGTCTCACAAAACTGGAACAAGTCTCTTGAGTTTCTTGGTAAGTCCCGAATCGTTGCTCTTGACATATCCAAAACTTTCGATCAGGTCTGGCATGATGGGCTTCTTAACAAACTTCTTTCTTACGGTCTTCCACCTAAGCTTTGCTCTTGGCTCGCCAGTTTCCTTTCTAATCGATTTTAAAAATCGTTCTAATGGCACTTGTCACTGATGCCTTTTTTCTCTAGTTAATGTTTGTGTACACCTTGGCTTATGTTTACTAAAAATTAAAACTAAAAAATATTAAATATTATGCTGCTTCTGAAATCTTAGTAGGCTTTACTGTTATACGATATTTAAATTAACACCACTAGACTAGCACGTGACTCGAAGAAGCCATCTAATTCGCCGATTACGAGCGATCAACGTCAAAGCATAAAACTTGGCCAACTTCAAACGACTCGAATTAACAACTGAACTACGAGTGGCATCGTCCGCGTCATTTATAAATGGTTTTGGGCAATTTGCTTAACGGCAGCGGGAACGTTAAGTTCATGAATTGATCTTCATACAGGGTGTCCGAAAATAACGTTGGAATAATTGTAGGGATGATTCTACATGTTAAATTATGAAGAAAAGTTCATCAACATAGGTGCGCAAATGCGTCATAAGGTTGCTATGGCGATTCAAAGATGGCACCGGGATATAGGGGTTCTATTTTATATCTCTGGAAACGTTTAATATGGTCATCTGAATTTTGGCATATGAATTGCTTTTAATAGTAGACACTTTTTAGTGTTTTTACTAAATTATTATTTTATTTGACTGAGTATAACGAAATACATTTCACATTCTTATTGCTACTTGTTCTGTTTTACAAGACAGTGTTATTAAATTTACACACTGACGTTTCGTCTTTGAGCTGCCGAGAGGGACGGCCTCGATTTAATTTGTTTATATTTTTATTAAACGCCATATTTCTGCGGTAAACGACTTTCACCCAAGGTTTAAAAATAAAGTTTATTTGATTATATTTGTGTTAATAACAGTGTGATAAAAAAATATTGTTTTCGCCTTTTTAAAAATGCCGAAATACTCTTTTGCTTGGGCGACCATGCATGTACTATTTTCTTTGAAAAGTGTTTTCTCGAAAACGGCTAGCCTGACAAGTTTTCAACAAGAATACCTTTTTCATGTTATTTTTACCGCGAAATCAGAATTTCTAAAGAAAACTGCAAAAATATGACACTTAATAAAAATCTGAATAAATTAAATCGCGGCCTCCCCTGTCGGCACGCCCCTGATTAAAATATTAATTTAGTAAAAACACTAAAAAGTACCTACTGTTAAAAGCAATTCATATACCAAAACTCAGATGGCTGTCTGAAACGATGCAAGAAATATAAAATAAAACCTATATCCCGGTGCCATCTTTGAATCGCCCTAGAGACCCCTAGAATTATTCGAACGTTATTTCCGGACACCCTATACCGGGTGTTGCTCCGTCGAGCGGGACATAGGGAATCCCATGTAAATTTTGAAGTGGTCCAATATTGGCTCCCCTAATTATTTTAGAAGAAAATATTATTAGGATTTTTTAAAGAGCACGAAAACTTGTACCCAGTGTACAAATTTCAGCTCTTCTCAGTCCGCCAGCTAATAGATAAATGCAAGTTACGAATCTCCTATCTTCTTACGCGCCCTGTATTATTAGAAGTTTATAATAAAATACCAGAAAAATTATTTAACCTCTTACTCTCAAGTTGTCAGATCAATGTCACATCATTTTTAAATAATGAACTACTCAAATCAAGAAAAAATCACTATTATAAAATGTTTTATCAGGGAAAAAGTTATCGAAGAGTAGCGAACATGTTTGCAGCCTATTTTCCCAATAGGCCAATACCAAGTAAATCGACAATAGAACGGACGATAAAAAATTTGAAA